>BHFT01012922.1:0-26360 GCA_004320025.1 Laticauda laticaudata
TGCAGATTACAGGATAGTTTTTTTCTGAAACCAAATTGTTTATTGGAAAGTAGGTTGTTTGTCTCTAAGTGGAGGATGATGGATTGATTAATAATTGATTCCATTACTTTACAAGTGACGCAGCATAAAGAGATTGGTCTGTAATTTTCAACTAGGCTGGGCTCTCCCTTTTTGAAGATGGGGATTACTGTGACTTGTTTAGGGTAATTAAGGATAAACTTCCGAACTGTGAGGACAGTGGAACAGCTTGCCTTCAGAATTTGTGGGTGTGCTTCACCACTGAATGCTTTTAAGAAGATAGTAGACAGTCACTTATCTGAAATAGTATAGGTTCTCTTGATTGAGAAGGGGGCTGAGCTAGAAGACCTCCAAGGTGCTTTCCAGCTCCATTCTATTCATGTTATCTGGCAGTGAGAAGAGAGAAGGCAATGGAATAAATTGCCATCAATCTGATACAGAATATAAACTGCACCAAAATGTGGATACATTTTTTGAATAATAAGTTAGGAAGGAATTCCTCTTGACAATTAGAGCATTTCAGAATTATCTCATCCTTTATTTCTGTGGGGTTATATAAAAATACACACCTTGACCCCTATAGCATGCATTCTATAAATCAACTTCTCTTGGTATGTCCCCCCAAATACTGTTCATTTCATCTTTGACATCGATGTGCATTTGTGTTATCTGTCGACTTCATAACTTTATTTAAAGAAGCCCCCTTACCTGTGGGACCTTGAAGATGCTGAAGATGGAGGCCATCTGGCTTGAACATTTGGGGTTAAGACCTCCAATGACAGACAGCAGAGTGTCCTGCCTGTCACATTTATAACCTGGAACCATTTGGCCTCTTGTGGAGAGCAGGGAGAGGCTGATTATTGAAATTCTCCTCTCAATCTTGTGGTTGTCATAGATGTGGAAGCCAAGTGTGATGTTTGGAAGGAGACCCAAATCTTTGTTGATTTCTCTAACTGCGAACACCAAGGCCAGGAATTGCTGGTAATTCTTGGACATGACTCTATAGTGAAAAAAACATTGGGGAACATGACAGGAAAGTTTGCTCATGCTAGTAGAGCTTTGAACTACACTAGGTTATTGGAAATATTAAGAAGACCACTACTTCTAAAAAGAATCCCCGAATCCAAAAGAAGGAAACAATTATGTACATCTTTTCCCTCCAGGTGAAACTTACTCAGTTGGTAAATGATTCTGGGATGGGTTTCTATGAAAGCCCACTCCACTGAAGAAAAAAACAATGTTTTTCAGGGGCAAGCTCCCACCAATAATGAGATCTCCAGGCCTGTAATGAACCTCCGGAATCTGCAAAGACCTTGTCAACAAACATACAGTTTGCATCCTCTTAGCAGAAGTTGGAGGCAGGAGCCAGAAAAGCAGCAGAAGCACCGTAAGAGGCAACCCAGTCATTCTTAAGATCTTTCCTCTTAGATCTGCTGTGCAGAAGCTGAATTGCAGGCAGCACTTGAAATTTCCCTGGAGTTTTAGGACAATATCATGAGGTTGTTCCACCTGGATGGCTTTGTAGCAGGTTGATATCAACCATGATACCCCCTTGTACGTTAAGGCCAGCTGAGTCTTACCAAATTCAGATATTAACTCTTTTCAAGGCAAGGCAAGGCAAGGCAAGGGACATGGCCTACTCCCTATGGCAGAATGTTGTTTAGATCCATGGGGGATACTTTAAGAATTACTGTTCTTCTGATAATTGCAAGAAACAGCAATTGTCTTGCCTGCTTAGCATTCAGTTATTTTTGTGCATCAGAAGGGGAAAAACATTGCTCCCCAAGATGGCTGCAGCCTGGCAGGAAGATTTTTCTCTCCAGCTGATATTCTGCTGTTTTTGCTGCCAAAGCTGCTTATTTGCAGTGTTGCTCCCAGGATTCAAATGAGGGTACTAAGGAATAGGGAAAGAGAGAGAATGAAAAGGAAAAAGAGAGACAGAATGAAAAGGAAAGAGAGAGAGGCATGCTAATCTAGAAACCAGATGGATTTAAGAGTCAAGGTAAAGTTGGGTATTTGGCCTACATGAAATTGAGCACTTGCAACAAAATGTAGTTTGACTTGTGCAATGGCTTGTACCAATAAGTGCTAATGGGCCATGATGGCACATGACAATCAATTGTACCCTAATAAGTGTAAGTAATCATACCAATGCATCCCAGCAACCCTATAAATGTTCTTGTGGCCAGTCCTGTCCAGCACTATAAAGAGGTAAAGAAGCTTCTTGGATGAGAAGTGAAATGTTTTCAAAAAAAACCCCAGAAATTCTAGTTGCTTCTTGGGGAAAAAACAAGCACCTTTAGGGCATCAGTGAAATCAAGTATGACACCTCTGCTCAGTGATGGGATTCAACCAGATCGCACTATTCATTAACCATTTGTTAATTTTCGGAGCAGTTTGGAGAACCAGTTGTTGGAAGAAATCTCCTTTTATTTTTCTCTCCTTTGCAGGGCTAATCCTGCAAGGAAGGCAGAAAGGAAGCATTCTGGTGGTGTTTCTAGCCTAATCTTTATTGACTTGCTTTCAGAAACTGCCTCTTGTTTAACACTTATTACATTATAACAGCTAAATGTTCTTGGCAGTATGCCCAAATTTACTGTCCTCTGAGATTCACCAGAGGTTTTTTTTTTTTTTTTACATTTGCTGGTACTTTGCTTTGCTTTATTAGGGGCTTGACTTTCTTATGGGGAAGGGTTTTAACCTTTTTACACTGCTGTTGGGAGGAAATACTCCCTTGTTGAAGTTCTTCCAGCTGGGATGCAAGGATCAGTGCTTTGAACAAATAATTAAATAACAAACCTTAGCTGCCACAAATAAGTTTTTAATGACAAGGAACCATGTTGCAACATCCCCATGGTCACGAGAGGCTGGGTGAGGCGAAGCACCCCTCAATGTGAGTGATGTCAGGTTTGTCCATGCCCACCCAGTCACATACCCACCCATCCATGCCTACCCAGCTGGTCATTAGGACAGAGAATCAGTTATTAAATTATTTGAATGCTAGCACTGCCCATGCTGTAGGTTAAAAGTTGTTCTTGCCATGTGGGGAGCTGTGCTCCAAAGGGTGGGTTCTATGGAAGAAAAGCCTGCCTCCTTGGCCAATCTGATGGAACTCTTTAGCATATAGGACCTGTAATATGCCCATCCTGCCAGGCTCAAAGTGACAGGCAGGTGTACCCAGGAAGAGGATGTCCCTCAAATGACCTGATCTTCTCCACATAGAGCATTTGCACCAATGGAAGCTTCCAGGGTGCTTCTCAATGGCAAGTCTGTTACAATCCATGTAACAGACCACACAAGTCCATGCAAGAGGTGATGAGGGCATGAATAACTCTGAGCAGAGCCTCATGATCCAGGAATGGGCGCAACAGGCACAAAGCCATTGGCAGGAGTAGTGAATCCAAAAGGACCTCCATATTATGCAGGGGAACTGTTTGGGACAGTGAAACATCACCCAGTACCAAATATGACAGAATCCCAGATCCAGAAGGGCTTAAAACCCAAAGCCACTTAGCCTTTCCAGCTTTCTGCTGAATCCTGTTTATGCAGGCCTCCCCAATCCCCCCAAATCCTCCAGGCACTGAGGCAGGATATTTATTGCTTATTTTATCCTATGACTATTATTAAGTGTTGCACCTTATGATTCTTGATGAATGCATCTTTTCTTTTATGTACACTGATGGCATTTGCACCAAGACAAATTCCTTGTGTGTCCAATCACACTTGGCCAATAAGGAATTCTATTCTATTCTATTCTATTCTATTCTATTCTATTCTATTCTATTCTATCAACAGTATTGCTTAGCTCACCAAGGCCTGAGAGGTATAGTTGAGTAACATCATGACTACGATGGCCTCTTTGAACCCCAGTTTGGAAGATGAGTTGGAAATGGGACCATCCAATGGGGATGGCACCTTCCTCCAATGCTTAGAGAGTCCAGGGGCTGAGGATATGCAGCCCTGGGCTTGTCCAGTATTGGGAGGGGTGGCCAACCAGCTGGGGAGATGCTTGCTGAAGAGGATCATCTGTGGAGAGTCAGCAGTGAGGACAGGCTACAGATCATTTCTGATGAGAAACAGCTGCCACCCCCACCCAATCCTTGGGTGTGAAAAGCAAAACAGAAGGAGGCAGAGAGGGAGTCGGCATGGTTGCTTGTAAGGAAGCAACCCCACCATTCCTCCCAAGGAACACTTGGGATGGGGTGAGGCTGGGGTGAGATGCATTTATCAAGAACAACTCTCTGCTTTGGCATGCACCTTCCTGGCTTTCATGGACTCTGTTTCTTGAACTTTAGATGGTGCTTTTTGCCTTAAACCTTTGACCCAACTTGTGGACTTTGACTGCTGACTTTGGATTCTTGGACTTTGCTGTGTTTTGGAACCTTGGACTCTATTTTGTGGACTTGGAACTTGCGTGCATTGTGACTTTTCTCTTTGTCTCATGGGTCTGCTTGAACCTAATTTGTGGAACCATGTGATGTTGACTGAGTGGGACTGTGGATAGGGGAAGTGGGGTGGAGCTTTACTAGACCCCTTGGTAGGTCTTTGGTGCTGTGTGGAATTGTATAAAAACCTGGGTTTAATTGACATCTGCCTTTCCAGGATGACTCAGGTCAGAAGAACTGGACTGATGATACCTCACCCAACAACAATGGATTTCTCACCCAGCAGCTTCAAATAAATGTTAAAAAGGAGTGGAGAGAATATCAAAACTTTTGCCACCCACATAATAGGAGCCAAAGGTGTGAGTCTCATTCCCAAACAGCAGGAACTGGTGGCCCTATAAAAGGGAAAAGAAACCACACAATGCAGTGCCTCCCACTCCATGGAGTTGATAAAGAGGAATATTGTTCTGTCCTCACTACACATTAATCTGTGTGCAGCTTGACATGAAGCTAAACACACCTATCCTCCAATAAAACAGATCATGTAGGTAGTACTGGATGCTTTATTGAAAGAACAGGATATGGTGAAACTGGGGAAAATAGAGATACATACAATGAGAACTCAATGCAAGATATACAATATTAAGTGACTGCAGAACATAATAATTAATAAATACAAGCAATTTAACTCTCACCAGCAATGCTCTGTATGGAATGTGGGTTTGTCCTTGGATGACCATGTGCCACAGATTAAGATGGATGTGTCATTGTGCTCCTGCCTTCTCCAAATGCTAAAGGAAATGGAGTCTGGCTTCGCAACATGCAGTTGGTTTGAGAGGGTGGGCTGATTCAGCTTCAAACAATATACTTGGCATTTGTCCCCCAGCCACTAGATGAGGTTCAAGAACAACAACAGCATATAAAGATCTTATATTGGGGCATGACAAATATTATTGTTGATGATACTGAAGGACACAAGAGGTTAGATAGAGCTAGGATAGATGCACCACCCCCTTCCCGCTCCTTCCAAACTCCATCCAACAGTGCAACCAATTTGTCCTTAAGTGATGAATACCTCCTTCAAGACTAATCTCTGCTGACTCCATCCCTATTTGGGATCTGATCCCAATTAATGGTAGGTTTCCTACCTCTATTCTTGACAAAACTCCTACCTCTCTCCTCTCTATGTTCTTCATGGGTGTTCAGACTCTCCACAGCTCAATATCTCGCAATAGCAATAGCACTTAGACATATATTCTGTTTTACAGTATTTTTCAGCCTCTCTAAGCAGTTTACAGAGCCAGCCTCTTGCCCACAACAATCTGGGTCCTCAATTTACCCACTTCAGAAGGATGGAAGGCTGAGTCAATGTGGAGACAGTAAGAAATATTCCACACCCAGCTTCTTCTTCTTTTTAAATAACTTCCATGCCCAAGTTTCTTTTTTCTTTTTAACCTCTGCCAAGCAAATTCTTAATAAAGATAGAAGGTTCAGAGTGTTCCTAGTTTACAGAATCTACTTAATTCATTGAGTAAGGTAGAATCATTATCTGTGCCCTCAAGGTTGCCTGATTCAGAGTACAAAATGGGTGTGGAAATGTTTTGAAGATTGTTGAAACGACTGCCTGGTAGACAGGAAGTGTCATAACTCTCACCCTCTGTTGAGAGAGGGCTGTTCAGTTTTAATACAGATGGTCTCTTTGACCCTCTTCCAAACCAGAATTATTCCACATGCATTTGCCCTCAGATTCAGGTGGCCCTGAGGGTAGAGATAACCCCCCCCTCTCCAAGTGGCCCCAATGACTCTCAGAAAGAGTCTAACCACCAGATATAAATCCCAATAAAGAAGAATCTTTGTAGCTCAGGGTTGACATGAGGGGTCCTTGGTGCTCTCTTGCTTGTTTCTTACTAGCACTGATGATGTTACCTAGTTTGGGTAATGAAATGTCTGCAAGAAAACCACCAAAGAGAGATCACTAAGGACCCCACAATCCTCCTCCTCCTGAAACTCACTTCCTTCTATCACAGATGATGCTACCTAGTTTGGTTAATAAAATGTTTGCAAGCAAATAAGCAAGCTCGAAGTCAGTCAAGGACCCCACAGTCCTCCTCCTGCTCCTCCTGCTCCTCCTCCTGCTTTTCTTCCTCCTCCTCTCTCTTCCTCCTCCTCCTCTTCCTCCTCCTCCTGCTCCTCCTCCTGCTTTTTCTCCTTCTCCTCCCCCCTCCTCCTCCTGAAACTCACTTCCTTCTATCACTGATGATGCTACCTAGTTTGGTTAATGAAATGTTTGCAAGCAAATAAGCAAGCTCAAAGTCTGTCAAGGACCCCACAGTCCTCCTCCTGCTCCTCCTCCTGCCTTTCTTTCTCCTCCTCCTCCTGAAACCCAGTTCCTTCTATCACTGATGATGCTACCTAGTTTGGTTTATGAAATGTTTGCAAGCAAATAAGCAAGCTCAAAGTCAGTCAAGGACCCCACAGTCCTCCTCCTGCTCTTGCTTTTCCTCCTGTTCCTCTTCCTCCTGAAACCCAGTTCCTTCTTTCACTGATGATGATATCTAGTTTGGGTAATGAAATGTTTGCAAGCAAATGAGCAAGCTCAGAGAGCACCAAGGACCCACAGTCCTCCTCCTTAGCACGCTAAACATTTACAAAGACTTTCTGGGCCATAGCTAATTATCTGCTCTTTGAGCAGGAGCTGAGAGTTGAGGAAGACACCAGATTGCACAACAGTCCCAAGCATGGCAGTGCCAAGGTCATGCAGCACCAAAGAAGGAGAGTTCCTAGTCCTGAGATGACCCATATTCCACAGCTGCAGTCAAAATGAGACTGTTCCTCCCCATCCAGCAGACTTCAAACACGAAGATTAAATTACAACAGTCAATGGTTGTAAAACTGAACATCATCAACATGGGAATGATACCTGAACTCAAGTTGAGAAAGAGCTCTACCTTGTGACCAGGAGCTCAGTTTCATGTGTTATGTCCAATTCCCAACTTCACCTTGATTCTCAAATCCACCTGCTGTCAAGAGATAAACATGTTTTTCTCATTCCTTTGCACAAATAAAATCTACTGTTAAGTGCTCAGGACCATTGCTTTTCTTTACAATTATCAGAAGGACAGGAATGTTTAATGTGGCCCCCGTGGATTTTTACCTCCCAAGATAAAAACCTGCTTCAAAAAAAATATGCTTTGAATTTTCCAGGTGGTGGGGCAAAACATGTCACTTCAACTGGTCTCGTAAAGAGCTAACTGCTGGATTTGAAGAGACTTACCTGCCTTTGTTTCCTCTTTCTGCAGCCCAAACCCAGATAAGAGGAAACATTGTCGATATATTGTAAATTTTTCAAAAGGCTATTTAGATGGGACAACCTGCCTCTATCGTGCTGAAGCTCAGGTGAGATTTCAAGTACTATCTGCAATTTCACTGATAGGTAAAGGTAAAGTTTCCCCTCGCACATACATGCTAATTGTTTCTGGCTCTAGGAGGCGGTGCTCATCTCCATTACAAAGCTGAAAAGCCAGCACTGTCCGAAGACATCTCCATGGTCATGTGGCCGGCATGACTAAACACCGAAAGTGCATGGAACATTGTGACCTTCCCGCCAAAGTGGTCCCTATTTTTCTACTTGCATTTTGATGTGCTTTTGAACTGCTAGGTGAGCAGAAGCTGGGACAAGTAACCATTATGCAGCATTAAGGATTTGATCCACCAACCTGCCAATCTTTCTGATCAACAAGCTCAGCGTCTTAGCCACTGATCCACCACGTCCCTTAAATTTCAGTTATACATAAACCTTAATTTCTCTTCTAGGAGAGAAGGTGACAAGAATAACTGGGCTGTCTTTCTTGCTGCTGCTTTTCTTCTGGCTCCTGCCTCCAACTCCTGTAAAGACACAACATTCTTCTAAGATAAAACCTGCTCTAAAAAACATGCTTTGAGTTCTCCCATTGGTGGCAGGCCATGTCATTACACCTTGCCTTGCAAAGATCTAATTCCCGGGTTTGGTGAGCCTCACCTGGCCTCAGGTTCCTCTTTGGTCTCAGCCTAAACACATATAAGGAGAAGCATGGTTGATATCAAGTTGCCACAAAGTCCTCCAGATTGGATGGACAGTCCCTCTTGTGCTAAAGCTCTGGTGAGATTTAAGGGGCTACCTGCAGTTTAGCTTCTGCACAAACTTTGATCTCTGATCTTGGAAGGAAGGTGAGAAGAATGACTGGGCTGCCTCTCCTGCTGCTGCTTTTTTGGCTCCTGCCTCCAGTTACTGCTAAGAGGATGCAAACTGGGTGTGGGTTGACAAGGTCTTTGGATATTCTGGAGGACTATTACAGGCCTGGTGATTTCACTATTGGTGGGAATTTGCGCCTGGCAACCATTGTTTTATCTTCTAATGGCCCCTATTTTCATAGATGTCCATCCCTGCGTGATTTACCAATTATGTAAATTTCTCCTTCAGGAGAAAGATGTATGTAACTGTTTGCTTTCTTTGGGATTTAAGGGAGTCTATTCAGAAATACTGCTGAAATGTATGATGGTCTAGAGGTGGAACTCTCACCTCACAATCAGGAGACTGTAAGTTCAATCCTAGGTAGAGGCAGATATTTCTTTCTCTGTGTACACTGAGAATATGTCTGCTGAAAAAAAAACTCCACAATGGTGACAGGAAGGGCATCTGGCCAGAAAACAACTCCAACTGCATTTATGATAGTTCCTATAATATTCTCCAACTTTTTTTCTCCCTTTAGAATCAGGCCCAAGAAATACCAGCAGTTCCTGGCCTTGGTGTTTACAATCAAAGGTGTTTACAAGGATCTGGTTGGATCTTGGTGTTTACAAGGATCTGGTTCTCCTGCCCAACATCACCCTTGGCTTCCAGATCTATGACAATCATGAGATTGAGAGGAGGGTTTCTTTAATCAGCTTCTCTCTTTTGTCCACACGAGGCCAACTGGTTCCAGGTTACACATGTGACAGACAGGATATTTTGCTCTCTGTCATTGGAGGTCACGATTTCAAATCCTCAAGGCAGATAGCCTCCATCTTCAGCATCTTCAAGCTCCCACAGGTAAGGGATTTCTGTTGAATACAGTGTGGAGTAGACAAGTAAAAGAAACATGGAAACCAAAGATGAAAGCAAAGGTGTTTTGGGAGGAGATTTTTAGGCAACTAATACTGCATTTTATGTGTCAAATAACCCCAAGGGGAAAGTTATTAATTCTGGAATGCTCTATTTACTAAGAGGACTTATTCCTGACCTATTCTTCAAAAAATGTATCTGCATTTTGGTGGAGAATAGAAATAGGATAGATAGATAAATAGATATACAAAGAAAGAGAGAGAGAGAGAAATAGAGATAGAGAAAAAAGAGATAGAGAATGGTATTCTAGTCCAACCCCCTGCTTAGGCAGGTTATCCAGTCTCTTCTTAAAAACTTCCAGTGATGGAGCAACTATAACTCCAGAAGGCAAACTGTTCCGCTGGTTAATTGTCCTCACTGTGAGGAAGTTTCTTATTAATTCCAGTTTGCTTCTCTCCTTGATTAGTTTCTATCTGTTTGAACTATTCCTGTCTTCTAGTGACTAAAATCAGGGAGATTATTCTCTGAATCAGATTGATATGTTGCTCCTTTATCTTATAACCTGTCACAACTAGACAAAATATGTTACATGATGACATCTCTTAAGAAGGGAGAAAAATGAAACTTAACACTCAAAGTGAGTCAACTGGTGGGGGCAATCAACCACAAATGTGGACTAATAAAGTTACCACAAAACTTTTCAATCTCCTTGAAATAAAAATATCATTTCTCCAGCTCGGTGTTGGCTTTGAGTTGTCTCAGGGAGAGAGAAGAGTTTATCCTTCCTTCTCCCGGATTAATCCGAAGGAATCTCCTCAGTATGAGGGTTTAATCCATCTGCTTCTGTATTTCCAGTGGAACTGGGTTGGGCTGGTGGCCCCTGCAAATGACAATGGAGAACGTTTCATCTCATCTCTGACACCAATGCTCCAGGAGAAGGAGATCTGCCTGGCCTTCATTGAAATGATGAAATTGGATTTTCTTATATAGTATTTTATTATATAGTAATTTCTTATTGAAATTACTTAGTATTTTCAAAACCTGGTCTAAATCTGAAGTGATTATTCTGTTTGGAGAATCCAATAGCATTATAAATGTATTGTCAGCAATGAATGCATATGAACAAGGGACAAGAATATCATTTTGCAAAGTTTGGATCTTAACTTCCCATTGGAAAGTTAGTGTGGTAGTATCTCAACACATATTGAAAAGTCTAAAGTTCTTCCATGGGTCTCTGCATTTTAGGGATCACACCTGGGATGTCTTGGAATTCAGCCATTTCCTACTATCTTTAGACCCCTTGAACCCACAAGGGGACATCTTTCTCCCACAATGGTGGGAAAAAGTCTTTGACTGCAAGATCTACAAACCAGGTGAAATTTCTTCAGACCGACAGAAAACATGTACTGGAAATGAGAATTTAAACATCTTGCAAGCTTACATTTTTGAAAGAAGCATGACAGGTGAAAGTTATAAAATCTACAATGCCATTTTTGCTCTGGCACATGCCTTACATGCAATGTATGGATCCAGAGGGGGACCAGCCATAATGAGACTTGGAAAGAAGATCTCAAATGTCCAGTCATGGCAGGTAAGTTCTGGGACTTTTTATCCAGTCCACAAATTCTTAGGGAGGAAGCTCCCCATATGCATTACTTTGATTACTGATTAAATGTCCTTGTGCTACTATATAAATGATATATACTGTACACCATATAAACAAGTCAAAATGAGGGTGTCAACTCATAAAATATTTTCTATACACATTTTATAGTTGTCAACACAAAGAAGTGGGGAGTTTCAAAGAGCAGGCAGCAGTGTGGAATAGAAAGTACATTCCATTCATATTTTCTTCAGAAACTGATGAGTTGACTGAAGCTTCTGCCATGCAAAAGTCTGACTGGAGAGCATGATTGATGACTCTTGGCTATGGATGTGTTTCATTGGAGAATATGAATTATGATACACTCAGAGGGGTGGGAAGAAAAGCATGGTCAAGGGAAACTATGCATTATGTGTCTCACAATTGGCTACGCCCAAGTCATGCCAACATGTTGACTTCCAATAAATCCTTTGAAGTTTTGGGAGTCTGGCTCAGGACTCATAATTTAACTGGGGTAACTGCTAGAATTCTGACAGAAGGTTGTGAAAATATTTACAGATCCCTCACATCCTGGACATAAATTGTGTCAACCTCTACCTTCATAACAACATTATAGAGCATTGCATTCCAGAGCATTTAGACACAAGGACAGTTTTTCCTCTCATGCCCTCACTCTGCGAAACAACTCCCACAGTACTGTCAAACTATTTAGTAAGACTGTAATAATACTATTCTTCTCATCTTTCCTATTACTTGTCTCCTTTTCTGCTTATGACTATAATTTCATTGCTTGTGTCTTTACAATTTATATTGTTTTATTTAATTTCCTAGTTTGATTTATGTTGATTGCTTATTTAGTGACTATCACTAAGTATTGTATCTTGTGATTTTTGATGAAAGTATTGTTTTGATGAGTACGATCATGATTTATCATGTACAGCTTTTATATATACTAAGGGCTTATTAACCAAAGACAAATTCCTTATGTGTCCACTCACACTTGGCCAATAAAGAATTCGAAATCTTACTACGGGTTAAAACAGCAATTACTCAGGAACTATAGAATGATTTTGGTATAATGTTTTCTTGAAAGTAGATAGAGGAAGAAGAGAGCATTGAACCAAACCACTTGTCCATAGTTTCAAAGAGGAAAGACCTTGCAATAAAGTCCTGAATGGTCTTCAATGATTCTTGAGTTTCAGAAGGTGGCCACTTTAGAGAGAATGTCTCAGCCTAGAGCAACACAACAATCTGGGTGTATTTGTGCAAGGTGCTTCAAGAAGTTGGTTGAAATCCTAATGGGCATATTTGCAGAACCAGCTCAGTTTCTTTCAGCATTTATCCTGAATCCAACCAATAAAATGACAACCAAATCAATCCATTTTAACCTTGGACTATATTTCCATGACTTAGCATCCTGGAGGATGCCATCCCATTTGTTTAGTTTGTGATCCCTTGCACTATGTGACTTGCGTGAAAGCAGCCTTTGTCAGTTTCAACATACACAGCAGGACCCAAAGTTGTCTTTATGGGCTCCTGATCTGAAAGTCAAAAGCATTTTCTGCATCAAAAGCTGGAGGTTGAATCACTCTGGACAGTGAAATGACAAACCAGGACAGGAGCTTCCCTCCACAGGGTACCACTTGATTAGACCTGGTTCCTGCATTCTGCTGTCTTGGACTATGAGCTCATTAATCAATCAGAATAAAAATTATTTGATCATTCCTAAAATGCATTTCTCACTTACAAGTCCTAGAGCCAAAGAAAAGGTTCAAAAATGCATACAGCCAAGAACCGCAGGACAAAAATCATAGTATAAAATCTGGAGTGTAGCATTAAAATCCCAATATGTAGGATCATTGTAGTAGAACTACAGAGTGGTGCGATAGCCTTGAGATGGAGCTCTCACCTTGCAGTCAGGAGGCTGTGAGTTCAATTCTAGATAGAGGCAGATATTTCTGTCTCTGGGCACTATGAGAATATATCTGCTGAATATAGCTCCACATTGGTGACAGGAAGGGCATCCAGCCAGCAAACACTCAGCTCCATTCAATTGTCCAGACTTCACCCCACAAGGGATTATGGGTCATTAAAAATGATGATGATGACTGTGATAGAATTAGAGTTGAAGAGGTCATGATACAAATGCCCAGTGATAATGTGTCCTCCTTTCTGGGGAAGGAGTTAACTATTTGGTGTTCCTCCTAATTGACCAGATCTCCATCAAAGGAACTCATGTAGTTTCTTAGACATGCATCTGGGATTATGTGTAACAAAGGATCATCAAAGGGATGATATTTCATGTATAGCTTTCAACAAATTTCCCCAATTTATGGAGCTATCTTTTCTTTCAGACTCTTCAATATTTGAGGAATGTTCAATTCAACAACAGCGCTGGAGATGAAATTTCCTTCTCAGAAAATGGAGTAGGTTCTGCTCAAATTGGTGTTCTGAACTGGGTTTTTCTCCCCAATCAATCTTTCGTCCCCATGAAAGTTGGGAAAATAGATCCTGGGGTTCTCCAAGGCCATGGTTTCACCATTAATTCTGATGCAATTGTCTGGGCTACAAAGGTAATCTGGAAGGAAATGTTGTAAGTTCAGGGAAAGATTCATTCTCTTCTGGGGATGCAGAACATCCTTCTAACTTGAAAAGTGGTCAATTTAGTCAGAAAATATGGCAATCATTTGGTGTTTATATGTAACACATCTGAGGTTAGATTTGTACCAATACGGAAAGAGTTGGGAAATGGAAGAACCTCTGCTTAAAAACCAGGATGCAGTTAAAGGATGTGGCAATAACTTCCATAGACCATTCCCATTCAGTTGGATTCTTATGAATGTTTGCTGTAGAAAGGCTATAGCTCAAATGTCACAAGACCTCTTTTGCAGGTTGAGGTCCCAGTTCCAATCTCCAGCATCCATTGGTGGGTCAGGAGTACCACTGACCTGAATCCCCCAAGAGCTGCTCCTGGTTTTTGGTAGATGGTAATGAACTATTTCATTTGATGACCTTCTGAACACAAAAATAGGAATATGAAATAGAAATAGGAATGTAGACATGAAATGATTGAAGATGCTCATTGTCTATGTCATCTCATGCATAACTCTTTTTTTGTTTTAGAAGGTGCCTTTTGCCAGGTGTGGTATGAAGAGGTGCCAGGCAGGAGAGAGGAGAAGAGTTCCAGAGGGCAAGCCAGTTTGCTGCTACCAATGTGATGCTTGTCCAGAAGGGAGCATTTCCAATCAGACAGGTAGACCAGAGTTCAAATGTAAATACCACTAGCACTGAGACTTATGTATTACTTCACAGTGCTGCACAGCCCTCTGTAAGCAATTTACAAAATCAGCATATTGCCCCCAACATCTGGGTCCTCATTTTACCGACCTTGGAAGGATGAAAGGCTGAGTCAACCTTGAGTTGGTGAGAATCTAACTGCCAAATTGTTGGCAGCTGGCAGTCAGCAGAAGTAGCCTGCAGTACTGCATCCAGAGGTGGCATTCAGCAGGTTTTGACCAGTTCTGGAGAACCGCTAGCTGAAATTTTGAGTAGTTTGGAAAACTGGCAAATACCAGTTCTGACTGGCCCTACCCCCATCTATTATCTGCCTCCCAAGTTCCAGCTGATTTTCTGGATCTTCTTTTGTTGCCCTGCACAGGAGAATGGAGCTGGAAAGCAGGTTAGTGGGGTGGGGAGGGAATCGAGGTTTTGCAGTAACCTTCCCCCTGGAGTGGGGAGGCGAATGGAGATTTTTCAGTATCCTTCCTCTGCCACACCTACAAAGTCATGCTCATCAAGCCATGCCCACAGAACTGGTAGTAAAAAAAAAAAATGAATCCCATCACTGACTTCATCCAAACCACTGTGCCACTACGGCACAGTCTTTCATGATTAAGGAAGCCATTCAGTAGATCAAAATACTTTTTGTTATTGTTGTCATTTTTGTAAGATTTACATGTACTCATATCTCTTAGCAGAACCCTTCAGTTTACAGATCTAAACTTTGTTGGCCATGGAGAGGCTACCTTTCCCGATCCTCACCAATCATGGAGGATAGTTTCAGGGTAAAATTTATGAATTGGCAACTTGCATTTTCACTCCTACTGTAACATCCAGTTGGGAAAACAAAACTTTTCCCAACAAAACATCAAAACTTTTCCTGAAGGAGTGGCTTATGTGACTCAAGCGATAATTTTTATTATTCAGAGTATGCTTCTTCTGTCAGCTTTATTAATCTCTGAGAAAATAAATCTGCCAGAGAAAGAGTAGATCCATCTATCTATGTCTGTTATATAAAGCAGAAGTGTGCAAAAAAAAAAAAAGTCTGAATGATCNGTAGATCCATCTATCTATGTCTGTTATATAAAGCAGAAGTGTGCAAAAAAAAAAAAAGTCTGAATGATCAGATTTGAAGTACAGGACAGAGACATAATGTACACAAAAACCAAACAGCAGCATTCCTGGCTAAAAGATCTAGAAGTTTTCTGTGGATTCCAGGATAAAATGTGGGGGGAAATGGTTAGCAAATCTGAAACTGAAAGCCACAGTAGTCACAGTAGTGTCCAGTGAATGGACTACTGGAACTGAACAAATTCTTGTCTCTCATTAACTTAACCTTAATATTATAACATGTGGTAAGATGATCAGCTAGGCAATTTTTCAAATAAGTTAAAAGAAATAATGAATAAAGGATGGTTTGCCCTTGTGGATGTAATATAAACAGCACTTTTGGTTCTTTCATCACACGCTTCGTGGGCAGGATGAGAGCAGAAAGGGGGCCCATCTCTGTAGGAGGAACAATACTCATAGTAGGTGCTTCTGAAACTCTTAGATTGTTTAAGTCTTGGACACTTGATTTCAGATACAACTCATTGTGAAACCTGCCCAGAAGATCAATATCCCAGCATGGACAATGACCATTGCATTGCCAGGAAGATCCACTTCCTTGCCTATCAAGACACCCTGGGAGGCATCTTGGTTTCTCTCACTCTTTTCCTCTCTGTGACCACATCTGCAGTCCTAGTGGTTTTCCAAAAACATCATGACACACCAATTGTCAAGGCCAGCAACCGAGATCTCACCTACATCCTCCTGGTCTCCCTCCTGCTCTGCTTCCTCTCCTCCTTCTTTTTCATTGGTCAACCTGGGAAATTTACCTGCCTCTTCCAACAATCTGCCTTTGCTGTTCTCTTCTCCCTTGCAATTTCCTCTGTGTTGGCAAAAACTGTCATGGTGGTTCTGGCCTTCATGACCACCAAGCCAGGAAACAGCACAAGGAAACTATTAGGAAAACCATTGACCAGTTCCATTGTGTTAGGCTGTCCTCTGAGCCAAGCAGTTCTTTGTACCACCTGGCTGGTAACCTCCCCTCCATTTCCCAACTTGGACTTTCACTCCTTGTTTGGAGAGATTATCTTGGAATGTAAGGAAGGTTCATCTTTAATGTTTTACATTGTCCTTGCCTATCTAGGTTTCTTGGCCCTCATCAGTTTCACAATGGCATTTTTATCTAGGAAATTGCCTGATAGTTTTAATGAAGCCAAGTTCATTACTTTTAGCATGCTGGTCTTTTGCAGTGTTTGGATCTCCTTCCTCCCCACCTATCTGAGCACCAAAGGGAAGTCCATGGTGGCCATAGAGATCTTCTCCATCTTGGCCTCTGGAGGTGCAATCTTGGCTTGCATCTTTTTTCCCAAAAGCTACATTATCCTACTGAGGCCCGATCTGAATTGTAGAAAAAATATGGTAAGAAACAAGAATTTCTAACTGATACAACAGCTAGACTCATTTATATTTGTCTTTGAGGCATGTTTAGAATTTGATAAGATTTCTAAAAAATAATGATGTGAAGGAGGATCCTCCATTGTATATAAGATCAAAGTTTTCAACTTTTGTTGCAGTTTTGAAAAATCATAGAAACCTTCCCTTACAACCACCTCTTACAATACTAGACAACACAGTATCAGCAGTAGAGACCTTTAAATTTCTAGGTTCTATCACATTACAAGACCTAAAATGGACACCTAACTTCAAAAATGTCACCAAAAAAGCACAACAAAGAATGTTCTTTCTGCACCAACTCAGAATGCTCAAACTGCCCAAGGAGTTGCTGATCCAATTCTACAGAGGAATGATTGAGTCTGTCATCTGCACCTCTATAACTGTCTGGTTAAAGGTGCACAAGAAGCAGGGATAACTGCAGCCTGGAGAGGATTGTCAGGAAAAGGCCATTCAAAAGTGTTGAGGTCTTTTGCAAGGAGTGGACTAAGGCTGGAGTCAGTGCATCAAGAGCCACCACACACAGACAGATCCTGGGCATGGGCTTCAAATGTCATATTCCTCTTGTCAAGCCGCTCCTGTGTTAGAAGTGTCTTACCTGGACTAAAGAAAAACAGACCTGTCCTCTTTTCTGATGAGAGCAACTTTTGTATCTCATTTGGAAACCAACGACCCAGAGTCTGGAGGAAGAATGGAGAGACACACACTGCAAGATGCTTGAAGTCCAGTGTGAAGTTTCCACAGACTGTGTTGATTTGGGGAGCAAATGTCATCTGCTGGTATTGACCAGTGTGCTTCATTAAGTCCCGGGTCAATGCAGCTGTCTACCAGGAGATTTTGGAGCACTTCATGCTTCCTTCCACAGACGAGCTTTATGGAGATGCTGATTTCATTTTCCAGCAGGACTTGGCACCTGCCCACACTGCCAAAAGCACCAAAACCTGGATCAATGACCATGGGATTACTGCGCTTGATTGGCCAGCAAACTCACCTGACGTGAACCCCTAGAGAATCTATGCGGCATTGCCAAGAGAAAGACGAGAGACATGAGACCGAACAATGCAGAAATGCTGAAGGTCACTATTGAAACATCCTGGTCTTCCATAACACCTCAGCAGTGCCACGGTTTGATAGCTCCATGCCATGCCGCACTGAGGCAGTAATTGTTGCAAAAGGGGCCCAAATCAAGTACTGAGCACATATGCATGCTTATACTTTTCAGAGGTCCAATATTGTGGATTTGGGGTTTTCGTGAGCTGTAAGCCATAATCATCACAATTATGACAAATCACGGTTTGAACTATCTTTCTTTGCATGTAATGAATCTATCTCATATGTTAGATTCACCTTTTAAGTTGCATGACTGAAATAAATGAACTTTTGCACGATATTCTAATTTTTCAAGTTTCACCTGTACAGTTGACTCTTGCCAACCTGAATATCCATTTCTTTAATATGGCAGACTGTTACTTGGCTTTACAAATAATACTTTTAAAATATAGGGATACAAGAGAACAAAAAGTGACAGAGGTCATGAAGTATATGTACACTTGTGAGGGTTTTTTAAAATCCTAAAATAGAATATATTGTTTAGAAGAATTTAAAAGGTTTTATATTACTATAGCAACTAGAAGTTCATAATAAAGCTTGAAAATGATATTGGTAAGGAAAAAAAGATAGAATAAAATGCACCATATCAGGTGGTAAAAGTGGACATTCCTAATGTAACTTACAAACTTTGGGTTAAAAAACATTAGAAAATCATAGCAGTACAGCAAGGTGACAACCCACACTGGACACACTGTGGTTTCCAATTTTTGGTCTATGACAAAGAATGTTGGATCAAATGGTTTGAAATTATATCATATGTGGCTCATTTTATTATTTTCAAATGTGAGAAGATTTGAAACAAAACCAATAAACAAAAAAAAACCCATCCAAATTTTAATGGAATTTCATCTATGCCATACTACAACTGAAAATAAGTCAACTAAGCTCTCTAGTGCTGCTCTTATTGTGGCAATACAGAGGTCCAGGGCTGTTTTCAAACTGGTACACAATCCACATGCAGGGCTAGCACTGGCATTTTCATGCTACTATATTTCTGCAGATAAATTATTAGGAGCCCCTATGAGATGGGTTTAGAAAATATCACTAACCAAAGTATTGCCACAGTCTTTCTTTCTTCCCTTCTTCAGACAGAATGGAAACAAGACTAGTTTTCACTGAAAATTAGTATCATAGACTTATATTTTATACATGGGCAGAAGAAGGTTGACTATGACTTACTAAAACAACCTTATCTGCTATGGATATTGAATTTAAATTGGGATGAGACAGCTGGAAGACTGCATAGTAGTCCAGCCTTATTACAATATTCAAAATATTTCATTCTCTAATAGAATCCATAAATTAAGAATAGAATAGAATAGAATAGAACAGAACAGAACAGAACAGAACAGAATAGAATAGAATAGAATAGAATAGAATAACAGAGTTGGAAGGGACCTTGGAGGTCTTCTAGTCTAACCCTCTGCTAAGGCAGGAAACCCTATACCATTTCATATAAAGAGTTATTCAAGCTCTTCTTAAAAACTTCAGGTGTTGGAGCATTTACAACTTCTGGAGACAAGTTGTTTCACTGAGTAATTGTTCTGTCAGAAAATTTCTCTCTAGCTACTTAAATAGAACAAGTTTAGTGATACACTTTTTGTTTCACCTAATAAAATATAGGGTTACATACTGTGTACCAGAATGCTTCAGCTATATTCTAAGGGATTCCTCCCACTCTCCTGGCTCTTGAATCCAACTTTAATTTATGCTTGGAAGTGGGATACTTGTCATGTAATCAGCAATCATATATCATAGAGTAGTAAGCACAAGCTTCAGTATATAGAAAGGAAAGATCAAAACCATTTCATTTTCTGCTTCCTGCAAGACCTCAGGCCAGTGGTGATATTAATGGATGCTGTGAACTGCTCAGTTAGCTAGCACAAACAGGTATAGAAACTGAAGGCTAGCTAGTGATAAATAGGAAATTGGAGTTAGTGACCAGGGTTGCTGAACTATCTAAAAAAAAAAATTCCATGGTTTTATAATGCTCCTTGAATCTCAGCTGTTTCTGAAGACTCTGGAGAATTCAGCGCATGTAGAACAAAAGTACTTTAGAAGTATGGAGATCATCATTTCTCTCAACGTACATTAATTTTGTCTTTTTTTTACAAAGCAGAATCAATATCCAGACTGAAAAAGGGGGAAATATCCCAGCACAAATAAAAACTTGTAAAATAAAAGCACATAGTTGAAGAGGTAGAAAACTTTATCAGAGTCCAAAGAAGCAAGTTTGAATACAAATTAGTTCTCTTATGCTATGCCTTTTTCCAATCATCTATTTACCCCAAAATAGCTATATTGGAAAATTTCAAACTAAACTTAAAGGAGGACAAGATTGTAATTCCCCACTCAAAAGCACAACTACACTAGCTTCCCATTGAAATCCTAAGACCCATACAATGTGAAAGAAAATCAGGAGTTTGGTAGCCTCTTTTTGTATTAACAAATTTTGTTGAAAAGCATAAACAGCTTGCATCTTTTATTAATTTGTTTTTACGAAAAGGTGCTCTCACACTCCTGATTTTGTTGCCTAGACTAACACAACTGTCCTTTTATAATATCTGCTAGTGAGGAAATTTCTGATGGCCAAAGAGAAGTTTTCACAGCTTCAGTCACAAATTGACTTACGTGAACCTTATTTCATACTTAAGTGACCCTAACCCTAATATGCCTATCGTCCCTGTCCTTGTACTTTTAGTCTCTTATTCTTGTTCTTGTTTTTTGTTTGACAAATTCCAATCAATAAAAATAAATAATTAAAGTCAGATGACTCTAAAACAGAATGCTAGAAAACAGTTCTCCAACATTCAGTCAAATATACTATTGTTACTTCCTTTTCGGCAAGCAGAGATGTATACCATTGAGTGAATGAGAGCCTTTATAAAGTTGCTTTCCCTGTGGCCTTTTTATCTCCAGGGCAACTATCAGAAAGGAATGAACTGTATTCTACTCTACTGTCTATGCTGACAGCTTCAATAGTGACTGATAGTCTGGCATGCTGGTGCTATGTATGGCTGACAACTTCCTAGTGCATCATAACCCAGCAGTAAGCTTGATGTATCTTTAGAAGGCGAGTCTATGATGATAAAGAGGGGAGATGGAACAGATCAATGCACCAAGGTTTCCAGACCAATTTCATTTGGCTCATTAGCCTCCCTATACATCACTAGCCAAACAAACCTGCTGCCAATTTTTATATCATAAATTTTCCAAGGGTTTCTAAATGTCTTTGGGAGAGAGGGGATGGGGTTTTACTTCTTGGAAGAAAAAAATATAATTTTGAATATGATCCAAAGATTTATTATCTTTAGAAACCCAGCAAATATTTTCTCTAATCTATCATTGCCTATTTCACTTATCTTCTCTCAAAGTATTGTCCCCTAGAAAATCAAAGTGATTTCTGATCAGTTTCTGACCTTGGTTGATTACAAATAAAAATAAGCAGGTGAAACCTGTTTACTATTTGGATGGAAGGCTATCAGAATATTATTGTCCAATGGATGGATGGATGGATGGATGGGACCTTCCTTCCTTCCTTCCTTCCTTCCTTCCTTCCTTCCTTCCTTCCTTCCTTCCTTCCTTCCTTCGAAAAAAATAAGAAAAGAAGGAAATTGTAAGCCATTTCTCTATTGTGCCCAAACAACAGCACACGGGTATAGCCATATACTCATTCGAAATTGTGCTCATCTCAATAAATTATGTATTTATTTTTTCTAATCTAAAAAATATATCAATTAATGATGATGCATGATATTCTATTGCCCACATGGTAAAATATTATGGTTTTATCTTTTTGTTGAGATGTTTATGTTAACATTTTAATGCCTTTTGTCTTTGAAAAAGTAGTCACATATAAGCTGAATTATGAATGACTAACTACAGAGAGAGGGGGGGAGAAAGAGGGGGGAGAACTATTTATTTATTTATTTTGTCAAGCAATTATAAGATAAAATGTATAAGTATAAACATAGTTATGAATACATGAAATGGATACATATAAGAAAAATAAAAAGAAACAACAGGACAGGGACGGTAGGCACATTGGTGCGCTTATGCACACCCCCTACAGACCTCTTAGGAAAGGGGTGAGGTCAATAGTAGACAGTCTAAGGTGGAAGTTTTTGGGGTTTGGGGAAGAAACCACAGAGTCAGGTAGAGTATTCCAAACATTGACCACTCTATTGCTGAAGTCGTATGGTATGTTGAAAATATTGTGGCTCTGTGGTGGACTTAGGATCCTCATGTTTTCAGTGTGATACATTCTTATAGAGGTGATGTTCCTACATAGTTATAATGGTGATGGTTTGTAGAGAAAGGGATGCTTCTGGCAACTGAAGTCCCAGTCCATATATATGCTGCTGCTAAGATAGTGAGATTTGCAATATGCTTTAGAGGCTACAACTCAAAGGCAAGAAAATAGTGACTTTGACTTGGTGTGATTACCTTATAATACTTGCCACAACAAAAAAGGTGGGCAGGAGGTAAATCAGTAGGTAAACTGATTCAATTAATGGGGATTGAAAGTATTTAACTTTGGATAAATTATGCTCAGTATTTTTTTCAACTTTGATAGTACAATGTTCTTTTGTTTAGCAAAGGGTATGAGAAAGAGAGAATGAGGTCAAATATTGAGGCTCAGATTCCAATGCATTCCATCTTAGAGTTTGTTGCTTACTGGAATGAACTTATTTTTCCATTAAAATTGTACAATTCAAACATGTTTTGCTTTGAACTGGACCATTTCTATATAGGCACAAGACATGATGGCTTGACTCCATTTATTCAGATCATCTCACTAATGATTACACCTCATCACTAGGCTACCATGTACCAATAATAAAAATGACAATCCGGTTGCTTTTTTTTTTCCTTCTTGGCCAAAAAAGGCAGATATATCTCTGTGCGATATGCTTGAGAAACTGCACATTTCCATGGCCAGCTCCCCAATCCTTTTTTCTTTAAAAATGTTGTCCTTTTCTTATTAATTAAATGGAAAATGCCCCAGACCAGGGATTGAATTCTCCACAAGCAACTGCATTAAAGTGATCAAGATTGATCAAAGTAAGAGGAACAAGTTGTGCTGGCCCTTTTCACACAAATGATTTAACTCCAGAAAGGTTTTGATCAAATTAAGTGGGAGAGCTAAATAACCTGTGATCAAATTAAGTGGAGGGTGAGGCAAGCCAATATCAATTGTATATATAGTCAGATGAAAGACAGCAAAGTACACACTTACAAAGGCCACTGAACAAGACAAGCATAACAAAACCCCAATGTTCAAAGGTGGCTGGCAGCTATAAAATGAAGAAAATAAAATTGGAGAGGACACGAATCAACAATATTAGTTAACTATATTAGAAAATATTCCTGAAAACAATTCAATATAATAAGCACAATATAGCAGTCTTTCCCAAAATACTTTAGGGAAACACACATAAAACATTGCCATCAAAGCCCTCTCCCAGTGTTATTCTGTTATGAGTATGGAGACAAATATATCATCTGAAATCACTATAATAATATTTTTAGTGTCTTTCATTCACTGGCTGTAAATGAAATGGAATATAGAGAAAAGGTAGGCAAATACAACAATTTCATTCTTATTTACTTTTCCATTTTCACAACCAGAATATTAACTCAAGCTTCTGCGTTACTATTTTATATTTTTGGTGCATTTCGCCAGTTCTCCTAATATGTATACTTTTTCACTGATGTTCCTAGTGAGCATACATTTTCTCAGTTGAGATATATAAGGAAGGAGAGAAAAAGAGAGACATTCATATTTTCACTAAATATGTACCTTTGTTCTGTGCAAACTATAGAGTTCTTAAAAAGGGTGTATGACAGCAGATATACATTATGACTGGATTGTGGAATTATGATTTCGGAAGGTGTAAATCAGATAAATTTATTCAAAAATTTGTACAGAATGACTTTGTAGTGTAAAAATGGATAAATAAGAATTCAACTACACAATTTTTGAAGCTGCTTTTTTTCTTAAATTATAATAAAGTAACTGCAACATTGAATGAGTGTTCATTCTTAAAACTGTTGGAAATAGTATGAATGATAATCACAAAACATCTATTTACCAAATGGTAAATTAGTATAGAGGATTCTTTCCATCTTCTCTAGTTTGGCAAAGAAATTGATGTAATCTTCATACAAAGCCATTTCCTTCTACTGGACTTTTTATTTTCTAAAAAAAAAAAGCATAATTGGATGGAAAGCCATCAGAGAAATTAGTGAAGGATATGAAGCTCATTGAAGGTTCTGAACATAGAACAATCA
Source organism: Laticauda laticaudata (assembly GCA_004320025.1). NCBI lineage: Eukaryota > Metazoa > Chordata > Lepidosauria > Squamata > Elapidae > Laticauda > Laticauda laticaudata. Next base: position 24,269 of record BHFT01012922.1, read on the forward strand.
ATTTTTAGTACTTAAAAGCTCAGATCTTAAAAAAAAAAAGAACACAGAAGAAAAAAGTAAAATAAAACACTTGAGAGCAGGACTGTCAAACTCAGTCCACGGGCCAGATGCGTCACGCACTGGCCACACCCAGTTTAGTGAAGGGGAAAAAGTTATGATATGTCAACTGACAACACCATGATGATGCAAGTTTGACTCCCCTGCTCTAGATTAAAAGTAATATAATTGCAGGAAGAGGAAATAGAAAATATGACAAAACACTCGGCAGTAGACTTATCTCTCAACAGAAAATGGAGACAAAAAAAGAGAATGGGGAAATTACTTAAAACAGAGTGAAAAAATAATTATATTACCAAGTGCCAGAAATGTTACACCAAAAGGGAGTATTAAAAAAAATGATGGATTAACAAACTAAAAAGGGTTCTGAATAAGCAGCAGAAGAATGAAAGAATTATTGTTGTAAACAGAAGAAAGCATATTATGTGCAGAGAAAAAGACCTGTCCAAATAATGTAAAGAAAAAGAGTAAAGAACAGTTAAGTTGCAAAGAGCAAGAACAGATGCACACTAATTTTGAGGGACAAAAAACACTGTTTTGGAATTGAGTTAATGGGCAAAAAAAGGACACTCCAGGAGAATGAATGGAATTAAAAACTATGAGGAATTGTTGGAATAAGTATTTCAAAGAACTACAGTATATGGAGATGATACCAGCCCAGCCACATTACCAGAAATAACAGATCAATGGATCCATCGATCATTCTTAATTTGAAAATTGACTTCATTTGTTCATATGATATCAAGAAAAGTCTCTGTAAAGTTTTTTTTTAAATGTAGCATGGTATATCAAAGTGGCTATCCCAATTTCATGTAATTCCTCTTAAATGTATCAGGGATCTGAACTGGACTTATTTTCAGGTCAGTGTGTTTTTATTGTGAAAGTAACTATAGTGCTGAATATCCCAAAGGTGCTTTTTCAGGAGGTAACTGGACTTTCTTGTTTTTTCTTTGAAGATGTTTTGCTTCTTATTTGAGAAGCTTCTTCAGCTCTGACAGGATAGTGTGGAATGGAAGAGCTGAAGAAGCTTCTTGGATGAGAAGTAAAGCAGCTTCAAAGAAAAAAAAAATAAACTCCAGTTGCCTGCTGAAAAAGCACCTTTGCGACAACCATGATCTGGATGACTGAGAATCTTTACAGACGTATAGTGCAGAATAACTGTCATATAAGAAATATTACATTTTTTTCTCTACAGAAGTTTTCCTTCTTCATGGCTCAAAGGTCACTGCTACTGTTACTGCTAGCTTTACAAACATGAATAAGGAACCTTCAAGAGTAAAGGTGCAAGCCATTTTCAGTCAGTAAAGAAAGGGAGGTATTCTGTCAATAAATGATCCATTTCAGAAGGGAGGGCATTAAAATGGATAAGACAGACACAGGATAACAGATGAAGCTGACATCAGTCTGTCTGAGCAATTATGGAAAGCTGACTATTCCTATTTGCATTTGGTTTTGGAAAATTATGTTCACATTGTTGCTTTGTATGTAATTTCGAGACAAAAAGAAAGTGAAGAATTAAAGCCAATTGAATATTTAATTGCTCAATCTTCCAGAGAGCTTCACTGAAGCAGTACTTTAATGATTTCTGTGTTCATGCTGTGTGCACTTTTTGGCAGTTATTGTTCAAATATCTTCTACTAATAGAGTAGCTTTACATTTTCTATGGCTTACTACTTATTCATCCAAACTAAATTTGTGATGCATATGAGCAACTAAGATGATCAAAGGTCTAGAAACTAAAACATATGAAGAATGGCTGCAGGATTTGTATCTGGCTAGTCAAAAGCAAACAGGAATTAGGGGTGACGTGATAGCAGTATTCCAGTATTTGAGAGGCTGCCACAAAGAAGAGAGGGTCAAATTGATCTCCAAAGCACAAGAGGACAGGACAAGAAACAATTAATGGAAACTAATCAAGGAGACAAGCAATCTGGAATTAAGGAGAATCTTCCTAACAGTGATGTGAGGTGGAAGCAGATAAAAAAACCACCAAAAGATTCGTTGATCCAAGGAAAACAAGGTTTTATTCACGTGT
>BHFT01012928.1:4301-41279 GCA_004320025.1 Laticauda laticaudata
CCCCCCCCCCCCCCCCAATTGTGAACTTTTGGGTCAGAACCCTATTTGGTCGTGGTCAGAAGCATTAGTTACCAGAGGTTCTACTGTAGTATGTTACAGTGGTTGTTTCACGAAATTGTCACATGTTCTTCATTCTAGGAGAAAAAAAGAATAATCAGTTAACCTTAAAAGAATTGAACTGGCTATATAAAATACCCGATACTTTGCTGGTCTTCAGAGAAAATGATGCTTTTAGAACAGATTATATTTGCACAAAGCATTTCTGGGTTAATACATATTAATACAGGTAATTATGTATCTTAGCCTTCTGTAGATACGCAGTTCACCAAGCTTTCCCATTGTCCCTACTATTAATAACTTCCACGGATGTTATTAATGTGATTGAGAAGTGGAATCTGAGATCAATAGGCAGATCTCTCTTTCTCTCCTTCTCTCTGCTATCAGAGGAAGACTTCTGAAATACTTGATATATTTTTTTGAGACTAGGATTTGCTTCTGTTTGGAGTGTAGATTTTGCAGCCCAATTGTGTTCATTTAGAGTCATTAATCTGGATGATAAACAACCCTAACAATTACTTAAAATTGGAACTGGTGAATTTTTATATGAACTGATATGAGCTATATATTTCACCTTCAGAGATAGATACAAAACATATTAAAAGTATCCAATAGGGACAGTCAAGGATTTTTATTTCTTTAAGAGAATAAAAACTTTTTAAAAAAATCTTACAGATTTGAATGGGAGCACTATACTGTACCATCAAAGTAGATTACTAGGAGGCATGGACTGACAGATTTAATAATGTGCAAATATCGCCAATGAAAATTTGTAGAAAAAGGAAAATTGCAATTGCAAAATATAGGGAAGGGAGAGAATTGGGACCTGTCATAAAATATGATGGTTTAAAGAAATGCTAAACATTCTTCCAATTATTACCCTGCTTTGGCAATGAAGCAAAACAGCAGTTCTGTCCTCATAAGAAGCAAAGAAGGAAAAAAGAGACAGGGTGAAGAATGCCTCCTTTGGTACCAATATCTGGCACCAGAGATCTCTGATCACATTCATTATTTTATCTCCTTCCCATCTCACAGGAGAAGCAAACTATGTTGGAAGTAACTCTGTAGGCATCTTTACCATGGGGTTGCTATCTGCTTACCTCTTGTTTTTTCAAGAGAATCTCCCTAGTGAAGCCATGGGGAGTTATAGTCACTTTCCTGCTTGTCCACACTGCAGTTTCAGTGTTGGCCCACTGTGTATTTTGCACTAAGCACTATAAATGCAGTCTTCTACAGGATGGGTAGATATATGTTTAAAATACCACTCACTTTTTTAGACACAGCTGCCACTCTTTGGTGGGATGAGGTCACTATACTACCATGGAAAATACTTCTGCAGGCAGCATCACTGCAGTAAAACACACTAGGGTAACTGCTGAACCCTTCTTGGAAACAGATCAATAGCCAGATTTTTCCATGGCTAAGCTTCCTATGATTTTAGTGCAGGACTGCTGGCTACAGAGCTGCATCCACTCCACGTGACATCCTTTTTGGGAATGGGCATGGAAAAAGTATCACTGGTACACACACACAAAAAAAACCCACTTCCCTTCCTTCTCACCTTCTTTCTCCAACTGTCCAAAGGTTGGCAAGGGAAATGGGTAAAACGGCCTTTTGGGGAGGATGGTATGAGAGCTCTGACTCTCCAACTGTGAAACAGCAAGTGGATCTGTAAAATGGTGATCACCAATTAGATGGTAGGCATACACATAAGAACCTTAGGTGGCTGTAGAAACAAGACAGGCCTTTGCCTCTAACCTAATCACAGTAGGATGTGCATCAGATGGATCAAATGATACAGCTTGGTGGGAAGAAACTACAAAACCCCTCATTAAACTGGAGCAGGAAGATGATTCCAGGCTGCCTTCTTGAACATGACATCATCTGTTCACATCCAGATAATCTTTTCCTTGAAATATCACTGGCTTGTAGTTAACCAGCCAGAGGAAAATGCCATGTCACAGAGACAGGTTTTTAAATATATTATGTGATCCAGCCAAATATTTACATTTTTGTAAGTGTGCTATTTTTGAAGATGATTGAGTGTGATACAGCAGTCTGTGTATAGGTTTCAAAAGTTTAATGTTTTCATCCCCTTATTTGGTTTGAGGAAAAGGACTGATTTTATAAGTGCACCCTGAAAAATACAAGAACTGAAATCTATAAAAATTACTTTTCATGTCTTGTATACCACAATAGGATCAAATTATTTCTAAATGTACATTTGACCAGTGCTTAAACTTTCCTGTCATATGAAATGCTGTTTCTTCTTACTGCTTGTAAATGAAATTAAATTTCAGATTGCATGAAAAAAACTGTGCATGGGTTATTTAGCAAAGATTAACAAAATTAGATTGTGTTTAAATATGACATAATGCTTTTGCTGTTTTTTTGTTGCAGTGGAATATTATCTCTCAAGTACTTGTGGAAAGGGAACTTCATGAGGACTGTGGTGTCACCCAGGCAGGAAAAGCCCAAAGGGAACAGCCATAAAACAAACTTGCATAGGAAAAGAAATCAAATAAAAGGGAACATCAAGCCAGCCATAAAACAAACTTGCATAGGAAAAGAAATCAAATAAAAGGTATTGAAAGAAGCCCCCTAGACAAAAGCCAAGTAATTAAGAAAGTCAGGGAAACGAGGAAAAGAAAACCCTTACACAGGACATACCAAATCAGCAAAACAAACAGACGGAAATTACGAAATAAATCACAAAGGAAATGAATAGAAGATTACTATAAAACGAATAGGAAAAACCATTATAAAGCTAAAAGAGATTAGAAAAAACCGATGATACAATCAAGCCACCCCGCAAAGTTTATTTCCGTGCCTCACTAAGTTTGCCTTCTGGAGAAAAAATAAACTCTGACAGGATTTTAATATCTAAAACATCAAACATTAAGCAAAAACATCAACCATTAAGCACTAAGCAAACATTTATACACAAAGGAAAAAAAAAAGGTATAAACTTATAGGGTACGAACAGGGTACTTAAAAAGGTACGAACTTACCATTCAAAGTCAGCTAGCTAGCCCCAGGAATGCAGGCACGCTGTCTCTTGTCTTCCTGAAAATAAAAAGATCCAGCTTTCAAGCAGTTGTCCGTATCCTTGCGCCGGATCTCTCCCAGTGGGAAAATTCGAACCCTCGAAGAAAGGCCCTAACAGCTTTTCTACAATTGGTGACCATGAACATTTTCCAGCCAACCCTGCCACCGGACCGGGCCTGTTGATCCACTCCCAGCTGGCATGGACCTTCTTTGTCCAGGGACAACATCCACGGACCCAGCCCCAGAAGGCATAAGGGTAGTAAAAGGAGTCCTTGGGCTTTTCCGCTCAACAGCTGCTTGAAAGCAGGTGAGTACCGCTTCAAATTTATAATCTTACTAGGGAGGGGAATGGAGCTGAGTGGACCAGGTGTGTGAATGTGGGTTTTCCTCTGCAGAAACAGAAGAACTCACCTCCTCCGTGATTGCCACGCACGCACACAGCCAGCTGCTAGCTCCAACAAGCCGTAACCGGCTGGATTGGGAATGAAGGGGTGATACAGAGTGGTGAGTCCTTCTGAAAGAACGTAAGAAAAACTGAGCGGCCTACAAAAGGAACTGGTGTTAGGAAAATAGTCCTGGTGCATCCCGCAAGCAAAGCCCTGTTAGAAGGGGCCTGTACCAGCTGCTGGCAAACAAAATTGGAAATAGTTTGCCTTAAAAAGCAGAGCAGGTCCTTCCAGATCCTCACCTTTAAGGGAGATCTAAAAACTGATGGCGGAGTGTGGGGAGGGGCCTGTACCGGTGCTGCTAGGGGGCAGATGGTCCTCCAAGATCCCATTTTTTAGGGGGGTCTTCAAACTGACGGTGCAGTTTCCCTAAGAGAAAGGGGCCCGTACTCCGTAAACCGGAGTCCTTTCCAGACCTTTTTTGTCTGAAAACTGATGGCGGTAGCCCGGCTAAACCAAAATAATCCCCGCATCAGGTAGGGACTATGGGAAGTTGTAGCTCGAGAACAATGGAAGAGACCCCCTTGGTTAAATTACTTGAGGCTTGGGATGAAAGGCAAGTGCCTGTCCTGCCTGGAATGAATAAAAAAGATGCAAAAAAAATTTGCAAAAAAGTGGGCTTTATTGCGAGATGACACGGGAAGACAAATTTGGCCTGATAGCAGTACTTTAGATCATAAAACCCTAAAAGCACTTAGAACACGCATTAAATCCAGGCAAATATTCTATTCGTACCGCTGGGCTGAAATGGCTAGGATAAAAGACCTGACCGAGGGAAACGATTAGGAAAAACCTGAAACCCATTCCCTGGATGGACAAACTGAGGCACGGTTCATGGCTCCCCCTCTTAAGCAAAACAGTGCCAGGCACAAATAGGAGACAATTAAAAATACGTTTATACCCACACTCCCTTCTCTGCCTCTGACCTAGTCATCTAAAAGAAAAAAGAAAAAGATACCCCAGCCTTCAGGGCTGATCCTCAAACAGTAATTCAAATCCTGAAATCAGTCATAGACAGCCATAATCCATCTTGGGGTGACATGACCCAGTTGCTACAAATCTTTCTAACGAAGGATGAACTATTAAAAAACTATTTTAAAAAACCCCAAACACCCTATACTTATTTGAAGCCCTGGCAGAAAGAGAGCACAAAGTCTCTCCATCCAAATTGCAATATTTAAAACAAGAAATAACATATCTGGGCTACATTATTGCATCAGGAATTAGAAAACTGGCCCCTAATCGAGTAGAAACTATTTTTGCCATGAAGCCACCCCAGACAAAACGTCAAGTAAGTACTGGGAGTACTGGGCTTCTGCCGCCCATGGATCCCCTCGTTTGGAGAATTAGCCTGACCACTCATTCAATTTGTTCTGTATGGAACTTAATATCTAAAACATTAAAAATTAATTAACTTTCAAGCAGTTGTCCGTATCCTTGTGCCAGAGCTCTTCCAGCGGGAAAATTCGAACCCTCGAAGAAAGGCACTTTCAGCCTTTCTACAAAGAATAAAATAAGATTGGTTTGGCAAGATCTGTCTTTAACAAACCTGTGCTGACTGTAATTTCCAGTATCTTCCTGTGTATTGATGTTAGGATGATTGGTCTGTTGTTTCCTGGGTCTGTTTTTTTTTCCCCTGTTTTTGAAGATGGGAACCACAGCAGCTCTTTTCCAGTCCTCTGGTAGTTTCCCTGTACTCCAGGATTTTTGAAAGATATGATGAAATGGTTCTGAGATGACCTCTGCTAGCTCCTTTAGAACTCTGGAGTGTAATCTGTCAGGTCCCAGTGATTTGTGTTCATTGAGATCAGATAGCTGTTATCTTACTATTTTTTTTTTGCTTATTTTAACATTTATTTCTAGTTTATTTTTTACTGTTATGTTTTTGGTAGGTTGGGCTATAGTTTCCTTTTGCGTGAAGACCAATGCAAAGAATGAGTTAAGCAGCTCTGCTTTCTCTCTGTTGCCTGTTACTTCCTTGCTGTCTTCTCTCTTTAGTGCAGGGGTCGCCAACTCATAATTTTAAATCCCAGGGACCACGAATCAGTTATGTGGGCATGGCCTAATTTGTGGGTGTGGCTTGGTGATCATGTGACTGGCTGGGCATGGCTTGTATGTAAATATTGTAAACATTTTTATAAATATTGAATTTTTTATTGAAAAAAGAGTAACTTTTACCAAAAAAACAGGCAAAGCAGGCAGTCAGATTGAGATGCTCACAGAATCACAGATTCATTCAGAAATCTATCTATCTGTCATTGGCTAGCTCAGTCTGACACATAATATTTGCTGGCAAGCAAACTCACAACATTAACTCACAATACACCATGTATGTAAATGTTGATTTTTTTTATAAAAAAAGAGCAGCTTTTACCCAAAATCAGGCAAAGTAGGCAGACAGATTGAGTTGTTCACAGAATCATTCAGTGATCTATCTATCTGCCATCGGCTAGCTCAGTCTCTCAAATTTGCTTTGCTGTGAGTGCTGCACTGAATAATAGAACCTTCAGTCCTAAGAAGGCCCCTGTTACCACAGCACCGAACGGATGGGAAAGAGGATTGTAATAGATTGGAGAGAAACACGTTGCCATCCGTTTGGTTATCGCCAATGCTTACCATTCTGCTACTCCTTGGCATCTCGTTTTTATCCTCCTATCCATCCAGCATCTGTCTAACTCATCATTTCATCCGCCATCCAAAAAGATTTGCAGCTGCCCACAATTAACTTTTTGAGCGGAAAGCGACACCAACGCGTCCGTTTGCAATCCGCAATGCAACAGGGAACATCCATTGCTACATCCATTGTCATCTGTTATGCATCCGCTATAATCCAACTAGGCTATCCGCTGCGCAATCCGCGTAACTCGCATTCTGCCCTCCAGCAGAAACGGACACAGGAGGAAGCGACAACGGATGTCGGAACTGACTACGCAGCATTAGAGTAGCACGGACGTGAGAAAAGGATGAAAGTGATTGCAGCTTGCATACAAAGCATTTAAAACGGAAAAAATACGTATCGCTATGGGCGGTATGTATCTCGATATTTAGGAGCTTGTCGGCAGGATGCCTAGAGGATCAAAAGGACACGGAGTGGAAAAACCTATATTTCCTATATAATAAAGCGGGGAAAGAACTGCACCTGGATCTCACTTTCAGTCCAGCAGCCCTGCGGTGCAGACCTCTTCAGCCTTCGATCTGGCTCTTGCTCTTCACAGCATTCCAGTCATATTCAGACCATGGATCGTGCACACACTCCTTTTTGGTAGCTCCATCGTTCTGACAACTGCGAAGCCATCTACAGGCCTCTTTCACCTGTTTCTAGTGGGAAGAGAAAAGTAGGCGTTCGGAAGAAAGTGCTCTGGTGTACGAAGATGGGATCATGAGAAGAGCAGAGGACAGGACTGCTATAACCAAGCTGATGGTGCGACTGAGGAACGAAGACACCTCATGCATTCCAGAAACCTTCATGAGGATGCCGCCAGCCATGTTTGATGAATGTTTGGCAGGCGGCTGAAGACCCAGGTTGATGCAAGGCAACACCAACTTCCAGCGCCAGCTGAAGTGGGCCCACCCCGGGCTTGAACAGGTGACACTGACTTGTGCCACTTGGCCTCCGGGGCCACGTACTAGGAGCATGCAGTACACCTGGAGGTGCCCACAGACAGACACCATTCAGCTTGTGGTTCAGAGAATAGGTGGCAGGCCATCATCGAAGAAACGTGGTAGGAGCTGTGGCACCTGGGAGGGTGTACCATAACAGGTCCCACTATGCTTGCACTGGAACGTTTACCTATCCGACAGCTAATTACCATCCCCAAGGTATGCCCTGGCCGCTATCCCACAAGCTATGTAAAACCCATCCCAAAGTAATCCCTGCCATCTCACAGCTATTACCCATCCAAAGGTAACCCTGCCCATCCCACAGCTATTACACCATTTCCCACAGTATCCCTGCCCATCCTACAGCCATTGCAAAGGCTTAAACCCATTTCTAAATTTTTTCCACCAAGACTTTATTGACTAATAAGACGGAAGCAACGTGTGTGGAAGCAAAGATACATTTTTATATAACAAACTGTAAAAAGAATAATGACCCAGAGTGTCCCCAAACAAAGATATAAGTCATCAGGTAGCCACCCGTCTCTGTTGGCATCTCTTCTCTCAGTCACCTGCAAGGCCGCCCGATTTGGTCTCAGGGTGAAGGTTCCTGGTGGGTGGAGGTAGGCTGGCTGCTGGAGTGCTGTGGTCTGAGGCACCATTGGGTGCTGGCCCCATACGGTGGAAACAGGAGCATGGTGTGTGGAGGAAGCTCTCAGACCAGCTGGCTCAGTCTGTGGATGTTGAGAGCCCCTTTCCTCAGGACAGTGCGGTTCCAGTCCAACACCGGATGACAATGTTTCTGCAGGCCGGGCTTGGCTGTGGCGGTAGAGGAAGGAGGAGTGTGCGTGGGATGTCTGTGCTGCAGGCTGCAGTCAAGATAGGCCCGGGGGCATGCGGTGGTGGCTGGTAGCAATCGGTGGCGTGGTGGCATCGGTGGCGGTGGGTGGCATTGGTGGACACCAGCTGGCGTACGGTGAACCTGCTTGCCGGGACTGGGAAGGGCTGCCTGTGCTGCTGGATGCTCCTGGTAGCCGAGACTTTGTAGGTGTGAGGGCCTGTGGAGAAGCCCTTGGAAGGCAGGTGACATCACCTGGGGTGGAGGAGCTAGACCTGGACTGGGTGGGAAAGCAGGTTTCAGCTGGTCTGGAGGGTTGGAGAAGACCGGTGCATCCTGTCCTTGATCACCTGGTACTGTGATTCGGACATGTCCATGAGGGTCTGGTTGACGTAGGGTTGAGTAAGGCTTGCGATTTGAGGATGGTGGTCGGTAGTACCACTGAGAGAATGAGAATCTACGCTGCCTTCTGATGGTGTCCCTGCTCTCCAGCGAGGACAGTCTGTCTCTGCCCCTCCGGTCTGGCTCTCTGCCAGCTTTTGTGGACGCTGAGCTGGGGTGTTGGATGCAGGTTGGTCTCTGGTGGAAGTGCCCTCCTTGCTCCCACTGCATCAGGGGGTCCTCTCACACGCTCCGCCATGGGGAGTGCAGGCTGCTTGGGGGGTCTCTACGTCGTGGGACGCTCCACTAGATACCTGCCTGCGACAGCAGCGCAGCTCACCTCGTTGGCCACAAGAGGACTGGCTCTCTGCAGGGCTGCTCTGATATGAGAGGGTTGTGTCAGAGGGGCTGCTCCTCCGCGTGGCGGATCTTTCACGCCTCCAAGAAGCTTTGCACTTGTGCCATCACATAGGTTTCTCGTTCCGTCCAGCTTGACCGTGGCCTGGCGCAGATTTCTTGAGTGTGCAGTCTTTCCCACGCAGGTGTGCAATGTGCTATCAGCCACAGACGGAGGAGCACTCCGATAGTGTAAGCAGGCTTCCACCTTCTTTCTCCAAGCAAGCTCTGCTTCCTTTTGGTGTTCGATAGAGCGCTTGTTCTTTCGTGGCCATAGATTACTCGATCTCCCTCAGCCATTCCAGCCCTCATCCTCATGTTCCCTCTTAAGGAGTATTGCCTCCTCTCCTCGTTCTCGTTCTCCACGTATGCTGTTCCTCTCTCTGGCAGGTGCCATCTGCGGCCCTCATGCAGAGGGGCTTCTGCAGATTGATGGGGCTGCTCCACCAACACACCACAACCACCAGCAGCAACAACACAGTAGCATGCAAAAGCCAGGACAGCAGAGCACCAGTAGCCCACCAGCACACAGCAGGACAGGAGGCACCAAGCAGGAACCAGCAGCGACCAGCAGGACCAGGAGTACCAGCACCCCACCAGCACCAGAGCAACCAGCCAGTCACCAGGCAGGACCGAGCTGACCAGCAGGACCAGGAGCCAGCCCAAGCAGAGTAAGCACCAGCAGAAGCGACTGGCTGACCAGGAGAGCAGGTGTTCAGCAGAGTAAACACCAGCAGAAGCACCAGCACCAGGAGCAGCGACCAGCAGAGTAAGCACCAAGCAAAGCACCAGCACCAGGACAGCGGGCCAGCAGAAGCTCCAGCACCCAGAATGAGTCAGGGCCCGCAGCACAAGAAGCCCCACAGAGCAGAGTCAGGTCAGGGTCGGGATGGTGGCCTTTCCCTCTTTGCCAGGGCTGGCAGAATGCATGGCACAGGTTCCTCTTTCTTCCCGCATGGGTTGTTGGCTGGAGCTTGTGTCTGGCAGCAGGTCTGTTCCATGCTGAATGGTGACGTCTGCTTGCAAAGCTGCTTCCCTTTATATCCGCCGGGGCTGATGCAATGCATCCTCCCCGCCATGCGCAGTGACACTTTGCATCTGCGTAGGCATCCACTTAGGTCATCCGGCTAGGCTTCCGCTTCTGCATGCCACTTCATCCGCGTCGGCATCCGCTCGGCCATCCGTGTCCTGCCGTTGCCGCATTCCGCTTCGCTGTGCTCCCTTCGGAAGCCCTGCGATGTGCCATCGTGCTTCCATCTGCTTCCATGCGCTAGGCTGCTTCCGTGGAGGCACTCCACTTTACCTCCTGCTACCGTCCTTCCCCCTGTCCGTTCCTTTACCGTTGTTGTCCGCTCTCGTTTATGAAATTTGGGGCCACTTTTGAAGAGCAGATAAACAAACGGATGGGAACATTTTCTTGTTCCTGCTGTGTCCTTTTTACATTAGCGTTTTGGCATCCGTCGGCCTAGTGTGCACAGCCCTTAAGGGAGCGTTCGGGTGTGCCTTAAAAGTCAGGAGCCAAAGATCTAGTAAAGACTACATAGAATCAAAAAAATCCAACCATTTCCTGCTTTCCTAGCTAATCTAAATCTCCCTAGGCACAGCAGAAATGGTGCAGTAGTCAGAAAAGCATAAAATAGCAATTTAGCAGACAAGTTTTACTGAGTAGGAGTGGAATGGTCAGGAGGCGTTCCCTGCGGGTGTGCAAGGTGGGACTGCACAGCCTACTTGTGTTTCTGTGCAGCCTGATTAACTGCTTTTGGGGGGGGGGTGCTCTGGCGGGTGAGATTTCTCTGTGGCCCATCAAAAGTTTCTTATGCCATCCAGTGGGGCCATGGGCCCACCAGTTTGGTCAACCACGTGCTTTTAGTGGGACTTGACTGTTTCCTTAATTTTTTTTTTTGTTTAATATGTTGGAAGAACCTTTTTTATTATCTTTTTATTTTTGTTGCAAGTATTGTGTTCATTCTTAGCCTTTCCTTCCAGATTCTGGAAATAAATCTGCCTCGATATTCTGCCTTAGTGCTCTTTTCAATTTTGTACTTGACCTCCTTTGTCTCTTAATTTGTCAGAGAGAATCTTTGTACAGCCCGGTGCTGGTTTCTTTTGGAATTTCTTGTTGTTTGTTTCTCAGTGGTAGTGCAAGAATAAAAAATGAGTGAAATACCAAAGACAAAAATAAGAGAATACATGCCCATACACCCTTCAGAACACAAAGCCTCGTTTCATTACATTCACACCCAGCAAGCTTCAACCAAACTGGGAACTCCAGATAAACCTAAGCTATGATCCCTGCATAGCTCATGGGAGGATATAAACAAACCCCAAATAGGGCCAGCTAGAATATCACAGGAACCAGAAGCTCAAGTTACAAGGCCCAAAGAAGGTATACTAAAGCTACCCCTCTCAACTCCATATGGTCAGCAAGACCCAGAATCACCCATGTGCTGTCTGCTTTATCAATTTAAATGGACGCCTCTTCCATGTGAGCCTCCACCTCCATTTTGTCTCCAGTGCCTTCATCCCAGCTTAGAACTGAACCAGATGGATATTTCTCCCAACAATATTCTTATCTTTGTAATGCTAACCAAGAGAAGGCATATCAGCATCCAATTTTGTTATCTAATGCCTATGTTCCTGTATACTAACATTTGCATTATTTTGAAGGTTATTCTTGCTGAGGAAAACATTAAATTTTTCAAAACTAGTAATGAAAATAGTGGACAATCTTCTTTGAGCGTCTAATTTCCCAGAATGTAATGTCCAAAGCTGTATAATGAGATATGTAAACAGGCAGTGCCTTGACCTACAACATTCATTTAGTGACCATCAAGTTACCAAGGACACTGAAAAAAGTGACTTATCAAAATTTTTCATTTCACTTATGACTTTTGTAGCATCCCCATGGGCTAAAGATCAAAATTTGGTCCCAACAATTGTTAGAAGGTTTGTTAAAATTTTTCCTGACTTCATGAGAGTATATTATTCTTGGCAGCCATTGTGAAAATCTACTTGTGGACCTTCTTTTCTTCCATTAATTTAGCATAATATAAAGACATGAAATTCAACATGGAGGTGGAGCTGATGTGCGGTGTACGGTGTACTTTCCATAGGGCTCCATGAATATTCATTGAATTCCTCCTGCCAGAAGGTCCAGAGAATCTAAGCCACCTGGGATGAGGTGGTGAAGAAGAGAGGACACTCCATAGATCACAAGGAGATTGCAAACTCCTTGTTTTGATCTGAGGAAAGCTCTCAGTTTGGCAGGAAGAAAAAGATGTCCGTTGTGTGCCTGATCAAGGCTGTTGACAGCCTGACCAATGACAAAAATGAGTGTAAGTTGTGGAGAACAGTGTGTGTGACTGGATGAGAATTTTCCAACCTCTGTTCCGGAATTTGCCCCTTTTTAACATCGTGCTGGAGCGAACAGTTGGACTTTAAAAGAAGGAGATGGATTTATTATCTGGTTGTTAGAAAAAAAAATTAGAATGGAAAGTGTCTGGACAAGAATAATAAATATTACATAAATCAGCAACATATAAAGAAAATGCCTATAAAATGTTTTATAGAAGGCATCCTTCGAGAATAGCGAAAATGTATCCTAACATGAATCCGAATTGCTGGAAATGTGAAAAGAAACACGGAACATGTGTGGTCCTGCACTGGAAGCCCAAAGATACTGGCATAGAATTAAAAAAATGGTTAGGAGGAAATAACAGTGAACAAATTGAATTAAAACCAGAATTCTTCCTTACTGGGATAATTTAATAGACAAATGTCTAAAAAAGTCAAATATATAATACTGCACATTCTTACTTGCAGCCTGGAATTTCCACAGGTTGGAAAACAAGCAGATATTCCAACAGAGGAAATGGTCATCAGAAAATACAGCCCGTGCAGAATGGATAAGTAACCTTAGAAACTTAGGGGAAAAGGAACATCAGAATATATAGAAGCTGGGAATGCTGATATGACTGGATAGAACAAAATAGAAAATATATTAGTAAACACATAAAATGTAAAAGAGGTAGTAATGAATATACTCCAATAAGATGTATTTGTAATATATCACATATTGCATAACAAACAAGGAACCATAGCTGTCAATAATAGAATTGCTAGGGTTTTTTAATCTTTTTTTTCTTTTTCTTTTCCTTTCTGTGTGTTGTGTATGTGTTGTTGACATTTAGTTGTATAGATCAATCAATAAGTTTTTTTTTTTTAAAGTATCCTGCCCCTAATTTCTTTTGTGTGTGGATCACAACAAATTGTGGCAAGTTCTTAAAGAGATGGAAGTACCAACAACACTTTTTGTCTCTTGAAAACCTATATGCAGGTCAAGAAGCAACAGTGAGAACTGGACACGGAACCACTGATTGGTTCAAAATTGGGAAAGGAATCCAGCAAGCTGTATACCTGCCTATTTATACTTATATGCAGAGCACATCATGAAAAGGCAGGCTGCTAGATGAATCAAAGGTTGGAATTAAGATTGCCGGAGAAATATCATAATCTCAGATATGCAGATGATACCCATCTAATGGCAGAATAGTGAACACGAACTAAAAGAGCCTTTTGATGTTGGTGAAGAAGGGAGTGCAAAAGTTGGCTGAAACTCACATTAAGAAAACTAAGATCGTAGCTTCCAGTTGCAAGCTTAAGCGGCGCCAGGAATCCGCGATTTGTGTGCAGTTCCTCCTTCATCGCGTGCCGAGGCCCTGCATCTCAGTTGTTGCCTGAGGCTAATGGTTTACCCCATAGAGGTAACCCAAAATTAGGGGAGATCCAGGGCGGGGGTCTGGGGGAATTCGCAACCCCCCTCCTCTGCGGCTTAACTCCCTTTCCCAAGGCGGTGGAGGCGGCGTCAGTAATGGCCACCCAAAGAAGCTTTCAGCCAGACAAGATTGTGCAGGAGGAAGTTTTGAAGAAGTGAAAGTTTTTGGCTGAACCAGGTCAATAAGTTACATTTCTACCTGGAGGTTCAACTTTTCAAAATGAACATTGTTTCCTAACAAGATCGTTAAAGGCAGTGGGAAAAGTGAAAGGGAAAGGTTTTTTTTTTCCTCACTCTCCTTCCCTACGGAGATAGCAAGATGGAAATCAGAAAAACCTGCTTTAAACACAGATAACAACTTTAACCCTGAAAGTTAAAGCCAAGGGGATATTAAGATTTCTGACCATTTGGAACTAAAAACCAAATTTTTTTTGCTAAAGTGGAGGGAGAGTAAAGAACTTATATTAAGATTTTGTTGGAGGAGACGGCTTTGGAACTTTTAAGATCAGCAGATAACGGCAATAAGACTTCAATAAAAAATTTACTTTGGAACATGTGTAATTAAATTCCACCCCAAGCAGAGAAAGTACAAAAAGAAGAAAGTGCTAAATGAAACAGTTTGTGCTGATTGGATTGCTTGTGATTTGTGACTCTTGGAAACTATTTTTTGAAAGATAAAAACATTTGGGTTGTTTTTTAAAAAATCTTACAATTGGCATTATCTGTTGAAGAATTGAAAATAGAACATAAAAGTTAAAGAAGAGGAACAAGAAGGCCAACGGGCTCTACTGGATCCGTTTTTTACTTCTTAATAAATGGCGATTTCTACCTACCAGGAATTACAACAACAAGAAAGTTGGATGAAGAAGAAGAAAGCCATCTTAATGAACAAATATATTTTAGTTGAGAAGAAAAGGGAAAGGGAAAGAAAATGGAGAATTTAAAGATTTAAAAAAACAACAAAGAAAGGAAAAAATAAGGTGAAAAATCGATATAGATGTCAGAAAGCAACAGAGAGAGGAATACAACAGAGAGGGAAACCATAGGGCGGAGGTTGAGAGATGGTGGGCAAAATTCCTCTCTTATCCAGGATGTGGTAAGAAGAGGAGGGAACAAAGGTTAGAGAGTTATAAAGACTTAAAACAAATGTTAAAAACAGGGGTTTTTTTAGAGACAAAGGGTTAAGAAATGTAAATTGGAAAAGAGGATCGCAAAAAGTGCCATAGGATGTATTGTAGTATTCTGTATTTGAAATAGGATGTTAAAAATGGAATATTATATGAGTTACATACATTAATATAGTATAATATAAAGGGAATGTGGTAAAATGTCTAATAGAGTTTAATTAGTTATGGGAACATTTGTTTTTAAATTACTATTATTATAAGCTTACTATTTTTTGTCTTTTCTTTTATTACTTTTAAAATGTAACTATTAGAGATGCACTAAGCAGAATCAGGTATGGAAATTTATATTATTATTATAGTGTGTACATTAGGGAAAGTAAAAGTCGTCCATTACTTTAAGACCAGTGATTACAGAGAAATTGTTGACAAGGGTAAAGAGAGAAAAGAAAAATTAGATAAACTGGAAAAAGAAAATGGACAAAAGATACAAGTATAATGATCTAGAATTGGGAGATGAAATAAATAAAATAGAATTAGATGAGTGAAAAAAAGCGGGAGAAATCATATATGAAAATGCAAGAATGTTAAATTGAGGATCATGAATAGTATATAAGCATGAGCATGGATTTGGAATTTAGTCTGTATAAAAAAGATGCTAACGTCGGGATTAAGCGCTTTCCAAAAATAAGTTTATGTTTCTGTGTTTTGGTGTTTGTTTTTAAGTTAGCCTACGAGAATTAAAAAATTTTGGAAGAACATTAGAAGAGAACAAGACAGATGAAAGTTATAAGTACAAATGAATAAATAGATATAGAAATTTACGGCTAAAAGAAATCTAATTGCAGTTAAAAGTATATAGGAGAAATAGTGAGAAGTTGGAAAAGAATTAAATAAGATATACATATGTGATTAGATCTGGAACTATGTTGACTCAAAATAGATGTTTTATTTGTTTTGTCAAAATTTAATAAGCAGTTTTTTAGAAAAGAGGTTTTATGCTATTAGGTTTTATGTTTTGTTTGTTTGTTTGTGTATTGTCTTTAAAAACTAATAAAATTTGTTTAAAAAGAAAAAAGAAAATTAAGATCATGACATCTGACCTCTCAGTTACTGGCAAATAGATAGGGAAGATCCATCTGGGGGCAAGCCAGCCAAGAAGAAAAGCTGAAGGTTAATGCATGGAAGTGGAACTCTGGAGGAGGAGCAGGCACAGCCAATGGTAGAAGCCTAAAAGTCCCATTCCGATGCCACAAAAGTTATGCACAATCTCATAGTCTGATCTTTTTTTCTTTGTATAGGACTTGGTCTCCAACTCTTGGCTTTGCCGGCTCAATGAACCCCCTTGCTAGGTTTTTGCCTATTCGTGCATTTCTTTCATCTCCCGGGTTGCCATGGCATACTGTTTGGGTTTGGGAAGTTGGAGCTGGGGATGATTTTAGTGGCACAGTCCATTGCATGGTGGGGGTATAGCGTATTGCACTTTGTCTCATTGAACATTTCAGCAAGGTCCTGGTATTCCCTAGGAATCCTTCCAGCTTCTGGGGTCTGTTCAGAGGTGACCACCAGTTGTGGGTGATGCCTCTGTTTGCTGGTGCAGAGGGGGTTGGGTTTTTTTTTGCTATCCTCAGCCTCTGGCTGCCTCCTCTCCATCAAATGGTCAGGCCCCACTTGTTTAGCCAAGAGAGCCCTAATTTGACTGCCTCAGTCATTTTGGGAGCTATTATAGAGCCTCAATGTCACAGTGGTTAGAGTGCAGTACTGCAAGCTACCCCTACTGCAATTTGGCAGATCGAATCTCACCAGGTTCAAGGTTGACTCAACCTTCCATCCTTCTGAGGTGGGTAAAATGAGGACCCAAATTGTTGGGGGGCAATATGCTGACTCCATAAACCACTTTGAGAAGGCTATAGCACTATAAAGCACTATAAAGTGTATATAAGTCTAAATGCTGTTGCTATTACGAATCTAATTGATTCCCAGTGATGTGCTAGTTCCAGCCTCACTGGTTTGGTTAAGCGGGTGGTGTGCCCCCCCAATAGAGACCCATCAACTTGTTCAGATTTAATTGGGTGGGTCAATTTCTTTGCTCCCTAGTTTCAGGACCGTGGGCAAGTTAATCAAGCATCTAGTGCAGTCACTCCCCATTGGGTCCTTTTCCCCCTGTCTTCACTGTCATAGGGTTCTGGGGATTGGTCAGTAGTGGCTTGGGTCCCCCCCTTTGGCAGGTGGGGGGGGATTCCACAATCTGGAGGGCTTTTTGGAACTTGGTGGCACACCTGAGGCCCTGTTCTGGTCATGCGCTGAGTGGTGGTTCTGGCTTGGGCTTCGGGGATGGGGTTGCACAGGCCAGTGCAAAGTGGCCTACTCCCTCTGCATCTGTAGCATTTTAACTTGGTCTTGTGGCTGGCTGGGCTGCCTTGGCTTACTGTCAGCCAGATGGTCTCCAGTCTGGTTGTCCTGTCTCTAGGACCTGGCTGCCTCCACATGTCATTTTCATGTAAGCTGCTGTCAACCTTAGCTGCCACTCAAAACCAGTCAGAGAGTCAGTTAGGAATGTCCTGATAATCTGCTTATCCAGGCTCTCTCTGAAAAAGTGGTCTAGTAGCTCCTCTGGGCAGGGCAGTAGCTTCCCTATGACCCTTCTGAAGTCATGAATGTGTTCTTTAATGGGTCGCCCTCTTTGCTGTAAAGTCTGGATCTCATCTTCTGCATACTGGTCATCTTCTGCTTCCTTGAACTTGTTTCCAGTTCTTGGAGGAATTCGTTGACATCCTGCAATTGGGGGGCTCTCATCTTATGGAGGGCTGCCAATCACTCTTGCTTCTCCCTCCAGTCCCATGGCAATGACATTCACCATGGCTCTATGAGATGGATAGAGGTGGCCATAGCAGTCTAAATGGTCTCCAGCTGAGTTAAGAAATAGAGCCAGTTGATGTGGATCCCCATCAAATGTTCCCCTGAATCGAGGTGGCTCATTCAATCTGCCACTCCCTCTTCTTGTTGGGCTCCATCTGCCTGTGCCTGGAGAGCTTGGCAATTTATATTGGCTCTGGCTTGTGGAGGAGAGGCTTGCCCCGCCTGGGCAGGTTATCAACAGTATGGGGGAACCATTGGCTTCAGCCTCAAGCTCAATTCCCTTCTGGCGGTTAGAGAAGGGCTATATTCTTGTCTGCCTCTCTCACTTTGGGCAGCTGCACATGCATGCATACCCCAGAGTTCCTCCATGGTTGATTCCAGTCTGAGCTTAGGGCTGGGCAATTGGAGCTTCGCAAGTTGAATCAGGCTTCCCTTCCATTCAGGGAGTTTGACTGCACCTCCCCTCCATCTCTTTCCCCATTTCCTTTGGTCGGCATGATGGCCCCTCATCGCAAAAAGTGGCTTGGCCAGATTTCTCTCTCAATTGCTCCAGGGATTCACTTCGGGTCTCGAGTAGGAACTTTGGAGTCCTCATTTCTTCCCACTTTCTCTTTCACTTCAATCCCTCTAGCCTGCTTATGGGTTGTACTTTAAAATGGTAGCTTGGGTGGGGGAACTCAACCTCGGCTGCTTTAGGGACTTTTTCCCACTACTACACATCCCTGTCTGCTTTGGTCATTGAGATGGGCATTCTATACATCTTGGTTTCCATGGTTAGCAATGGCTGCCCTGGGATTCCAACTTGGCTGCTGGTTCCTTGAGTTCCCTGACTTCTTTCTCTGTTGCCAAGAGCAGGCTTTCTTCTGAGATCCCGCCTTCTGCCTTGGTATCCTGAGTTCTTCTCCATGCACCCCAGGTATCGGAGTGTCAGTATATAAGAAATTATGATCTGGGATAGTATAACAAAAAGTCAGCCAATGGAAACTGTTTGGTGACTAAGAAACAGCACCTGTTGTGAGCCATGTCATACAGCTTGGAGCCTGTGCATAGCTTAGGGCAACTGGTCTGTATAAATATAGAGCTTCTGTGAATTCTGAGTTCTGGTGGTTCTGGCTTCTTGTTCTTGTTGTTTTTTTTTAATATGTTTTTTTATTTTTATTTCTTTAAATAAATCTGTGGGTGAACAATGTGGTTCCAGATTTTTAACATTTTAAATCAAACATGACCATAATTACATATTCCTACTATTAGCTTTCTTATCTGATTTCATATCATTGTCTATTACCAATTTTTTCATTCATTTTTCATTCATTTTTTCAATTTTTTATATCCTCTATATTCTTAATATAATTCATTTTTTAAACACATATTCTTGTATTTGTCATATTTGCAAATTTTATTAAATTATATTATTCAATTAATCATTAATAAATTCATCTTATTTTATATTATCCAATATTTATCTCCTTTTTAATATTGATTTTTCCGCCATTGTATTTTAAAAAACAACAACCTCCCTCTCTATTTTCATTACATTACACAAATCATATTTTCTATCTTATTTTCATTTAACAAATTATATAGTCTAATAACAATATAACCATTTTTATCTATTATCATATACTATGTACGTGGTTGTTCTCAATCAGATTCCACATATCATTTCCTTCCCCATACTATTATATTAATTTTCTTGTATATTCCATAAACAATTATATATCTTAAATAATAATTCTATAGTAAAGCCTTATTTTCATATTTGTTCCAATTTTAAGTATTAATCCTTATTTTTTATTCTAATTCATATTTTATATCTTTCTAATTCTATGTTATATATCTTTCTCTTTATCATAATTCTATGATAAAGTATTAATTCCAAGTTTATCAAAATTAATAATTATATATCCTAACTAATAAAACACCCCTTCATGTGGAATCCTTATCCTTCCCATCTTCACCATTGTCTCGTACTCTCCTTACTGTATTATTTACTCTCTTCTTAACTTGCCTTCCATTTTCTATCATTTTTTGACTCTCTCTTACTCGTTCCTTCTTTCTCTATTGCTTTCCACTGTTTCTTTTTCCAATTATCTGATTTTGCCTTCACCCTCTCCAAATCTTCTATAATTTCCTTTCCTGTTGCTTAACCTTCAGAATATTCTCTCCTTGAGAATTGATTACATCAATCATTAATGTTTTAGATTTAATTTCCTTTTTGTCCTTTTGTATTATTTGTTGTTCCCTTTGCTCCATTTTGTTGGTTTTTCTTTTATTTAACTCCTCCCCCTCCTGCATTCCTTGTTCTTCTGTAGTTTACGTTGCCATTTCTGAATTTTCTTCCATGTTCTTTATTTTATTCCATAAATCCAAGTTTTGTTTATCATTTCTTTCAGTCTGAAGATCCAACCTTATTTCTTTGCATATTTAGCTCATTTTTATTTTGCTTGTTTTATTTTTGTGTCCAATTATCCAATTTTCCTGCAGTCTTTATTTAAACCAGCATCTTTCTTTGATCTTTGAAGCCAATGTCTTTATTTCCCAAGTTTAAACAGTCCATTTCTTTTCAAAAAATCTAGGGATAGTATCTTCATATAGTCCTCCACCATTTTAATTTTAATATTTCTACTTTCTGGGGTCTTGTAGTACAGTTTCTTCTAGGTCATAAAGTTTCAGGGATCTACAGGATTTTTCTTGTAATAGCAGGTGATACTCTTAATCCAGTTTTCATTTTCCATCTCCCCCCTTTCATCAACTTTGCCAGTTTTTCAAATTATAGCTATTATTTCCTTTTTTTCACAATCCATTTCAGAATTTTAAATAATGCCTATTCAATGTCAAATCCTGTACAATCATCGGTTCTAATTTTATATTTTTTTTGCAAAAGTTTTCTCTTTGAATTATTTCCTTTCCATTTAAATTTTAAAGATTAAATTCTTCATATTTCCCAAAATTTTCCCTAATGTTGAGATCACCACTAGTACAGTTCTTTGTGAGATCTCTTTCCTGTTATTTTTATTGGGGTTACTTTTTGTAGTTCAAAGTATTTTCACCCAGTCCACACATTATTCACTGCTTCTTTGCTCCAGCAGTGTCTTGGGTTTCCAGACTCTCTACTGTCTTCATGGCAGCCATTTTGACTACCACTACAGCTCGTCTTCAGAGGGAGTTTTCCTTGCCAGGGAGGAGAGATGTGGCTCCCCTCTACCTGTCAGGTGGCATCGCTTTCTTCACCACCACTCTAGGGTGGCTCTGGTCCTGATTGAGACCTCCAAAAAGGAGAGCTTGGAGCAAAGCTGCAGACAATCATGGACCTCGCTCTGACCACAGCAGAAGCACAGCCTTCTGCTTCTGTGTTCTTGTTCTTGTACTTGCTACTACACTGCAAGAACTACATGGGTATTGTATATGTGCATCATGTTTTATATTATTGTATATAAACAAGTTTCTTCTATAAATGAATCCTGCTGAATTATTTACTTGTGTGCTGGTTGGATTGTTGCAAACTCTGACAGGTTATGGGCTCACACAGTAAAACTAAACTGTAATTAAATTGAAGGACAGCCTGTGTTAAAATCCTACCAACCAAGAGTGATGACTGTGTTTTAGTACCATCAATCTCAGGGTATTGGGTACATAAATCTTGTTCCAAGCTAATCCTTCACTCATTGTCAAATCAGTCTGATTTTCAGCAATACGGATCATTTGAGAGTGCTGCTTTCAAATCTGTTATCAGTTTGTCCTCAGGGAGTCTAGAACTACATTGGGCTTGGCCTCTGGTGGTCACTTGGCTGGCAGGTTGGGCTTCTGATATCATAGTTTGCACTACTTCCTCTTGGCGACTGTCATCTTTATAAGGGGGTTCTTGTCTACTTGACCGACATTCTCATCTACATTGAGACTATGGACGACCACGTTCCCCTAGTGTGTCAAGTACTGGAAAAACTTCTAGCAGACAGTTAATCTGTCAAAATGCAAATTTCACCTTGTACAGTTGGATTACCTGGGCTACCAAGTTTCAATGAAAGCAGAGAGATGGACTCAGCCAAAGTACAAGCCATCCTCAGTTGGCAAGTCCCTTGCACCCGCAGACAGCTACAAAGCTTCCTGGGATTTGCAAACTTCTACCGGCAATTCATCCCCTCCTTTGCGAGGATTGCCAAACCCATGATGGACCTTCTAAAGACAGGGACTACAGAAATGAAACCCCACTCAGGACAACCCCTACAGTGGGACCTAACCTGCCAAAAAGCATTTGAAACACTGAAAGAACTGTTTGCAAAAGAACTGATGCTGAAGCACCCTGATTCTGAACAATCCTTCATCGTTCAAGCAGGCACCAGTGACATGGCAGTGGGAGCGGTGCTACTCCAAAGAAATGACCAAGGAAAGCTACAGCCCTGTGCAACCTACCTTCTGCAAGCTCACAGACACAGAAAGGCAATGGGCTGCATGGAAAAAAGAGGCTTTCATGATAAGGTGGGCACTTCCCCACATAACATTTGTACAACTTTAATTGGATGGATAGTTTGAACTATTGTGGGTGGGAACATTGCCATCACTTTGTATATGTATTTTTTGCACGCAATTTCTCAGATTCAGAATTCCTTTGATGCTTCCACTTGATTTCCAGTAAAAGATATCTTTTCTCTAATTAATGGAATCTAAGTGTTTCGCACCACCTGACATTATCTGAATCTCAGTTTACCAGCCCACCTGGAGAATTAATACTTTTCTTTGAGGGGGTCTAAAAAAAATCCAATCCAGCCAGTGATCAGATGATTTTGGGAGCTATTGGAAGAACTAGCTTTTCCTGCTTCTAGATGCTGCAAGGGAGGCCTGAGTTAGTAGCATGCCTACATCTCGGATGAGAATCTGGCAGTCAGATACGAATGGCCTCTGGGGATCAGATGGAAGGAGCCGCGAGGAAGAACACCCCCAGGGTGACCATTACTCATCAGCGTCAGGGAGAGGAGGCTTGGCAGGATGAACAGAAGAGGAATCTTCTATTAGCTCAAACCCTAAATCTTCTGCATGAAGCTGCTTGGAAAGAATCCAACCTGATCAAAGATATGATAAGGGGGGAAGCAGCCACAGCAAGTGACGAGCCAGCAGCCACCCCATATAATCAACCTGGGCCAGTTCAACAGGAGGCAGCAGCTCAGGGCCCCCCAGCAGGGGAACAATTGCCAGAAGGCATCGAGCTCCAAAGTTTCCTCTATTGGAAGTAAAATATGGAGGGATCCAAAGAGTTAGGTTTCTTCCTAGCTTAGGTGTGGAATCACATGGAGAATATGGTGATGATTTTTCGCTCAAGGCAATTAAAGTCAGAGCATCTGTTACCAGGCTTTGGAAGGAAACGGCTGCAAAATGGATGGTGACTTGCATAATGATATGCCCCCCCCCAAATGATTAATTATGACCTGTTGTGGCAGCATTGTGTGTCAGATTTGAAGATCCACTAGCTGCATGTAAGGCTAGGATTAGGATGAAAAGCATAAATCAGGGCAGAAATCAGTGGCCGAATACACTCAGGAATTAGAGAGTTGACATCCATATTCAAGCTGGTACAGGGGAACCTTGATAGAACGCCTTTAAAGATGGGTTGAATAAAAATGTTTATCAAAGCTGCATTGCCAAAAAGGACCCAGTGATCAACAACTCTGGTATGTGGTTGGCAGCAGAAGTGGAGATCAATTTAATCTGAAACAGACCATAGGGGTGGCCTTGGTTGGAGCAAGCCCTCCCCACCAGCCCCAGAAGTTCCAAAGCTCAAAAGGGAGGATTGGCAGTAAAAGTCAAAACCGACCGCTTGCTTCCGATGTGGGAGGAAGGTCAACTGGGCTGCAGACTTCCATCGTAAAGCTGGAAAAAAAAGGGGGCACCAGTGGGAGGAAGAAAACCTGAAAAATTCTAGTCAACCATGCCAAAATGGCACTTAAAGCAGAGGAGGTTGTAAGGTTCACCCTCTGAAAGGAGAGAGCTGGGAACTCTGACCTTTCCTATGAGAGTGAATCTGAATCTGAAAATGATCCTCTGGTAAGTCCAAACAAGGCCCAATGACATCCCAGTGAGATTGAGGGTACCCACCACAGCGGCCAAGGGAAATGTTGCCTTTGTTAGACTCTGGTGCACAAGGTGTGCGATCAGCTCAGGAAGTCTTGGAAGTTGGGTTAAGGCTTAAGGACTTTAAAAACTCCCAAACATTTTGCCAGCTGGATGATCAGTAGCTGGGGACGGCCCTGTGCATTTCATATGGAACAGGTGGAAATGAGATGGGGAGGCATAGAGAGACTTTGTGTGTTATTGTTGCCCCCCAACAATAAATGAAATGGAGTGCCCCTTACTATTAGCTTACCTCTGGCCTCCAGAGAGTGGAACCGCCCAAGTGGATTGCGGGGGATTTGTATTAATGCATATTGCACTGACCCAACCCCCAGAAAAAAAGGGCAGTCCAGCCAAACTCCCAAAATTCCAAGAGCTGGCATCCATGGGCAGTGAAACAGAACTGGGAGGAGGAGAAAAATCCCGAAGAAATATTGGGGATTTAAAAGCATCGGATGAAGCTCCCCCCCCCGCCCAACAGATTGCCAGTATTCAGATTTTAACCAGGAGTGAACTCCCAAAACTAAACCCTGTACTCAATGACATTGTGGAGCTAGAAGAACTGCTGGTCATGTTATTAAAAACCGGGAAACGAGGGTTCCATCCAACCTGCTAGGCCTTGAGTAGCAGCCCCAGTAATTATTTCGCAAGAAGAAAGAGGGCTCACTCATTTTGTTGACTGTTAGAAATTTAAATGAAAGTTTTGGTGGAAACATGTAACGCCTCCCCTTGATGAAGGACATGTTAGCTCTACCTAGCCAAAGGAAAAAGTTTTTTACGAAACTCGATTTGAGCCCGATGCTTATACTGAGTTCAAATCTAGGAGGGAGATGAATGAAAACTGCTTTTTTTTTTTTTAATAAAGATATTTATTAATTTTAACAAAACTAAACATAACATAACATAACATAAAAACATTTATTCTCATATATTCTTCCGTGTGTCGGTTGGTTCATCAGTTTTGTGGCATTCATTTTATAGTGTCAATAATTATATTGCGTACAATTTATTTGATCAATCCATATCCTGGATGATTACTATCTTTCATCTTTATGGGATATCAATACTTTAAGACACTTATTCTATAAGCAAGTCAAAATAATCATAACAAAATTAACCTAAAAAAAGAGAAAAAAAAAAACTCTTTATAAATATAATATTCTTCTTATCTTATCATTAGCATTGGTAAAAAAGATCCCAAATTTCATAAAATGTTATCTTCTGCCCTCTAATTCAAATGTCAATCTACTCATCTCAGCACATTCTAATAATTTTCTTAAAATTTCTTCCTGTAGTGGTATTTTCTCATTCTCCAATTTTAAGCAAAATACAATCCTAGCCGCTGTTAATACATTTACAATCAAATATTTCAATTCTTTATTATATGTGTCAGGTAGAATTCCCAAATAAAAAAGTCCCTGGTTTCAAGTCGATGTGTTTTTGTCATTTTTTCCAACATATATGTTGAATTTTAGTCCATATTTCTAGCCTCTCACAAGTCCACCACATATGATAGTAGAACCAAGGTATCTGGTGACATTTTCCCAACATTTTTCAGGATTATTCTTAAACATTCTGCTAATTGTCGGGGGGAGTGCCCAGCCTGTAAAACATCTTATACAAGTTTTCCTTTATATGCTGTTGAACATTGTCATGTTTATAATTTGAGAACCATAATTTTGCATTTCCTCTAAAGCAATCCCATATCCAAAAATTTTTACCCCCAACATCATAGTTTTCTTTACTTGTTCTTTCTTCCTAAGTTAATTCCCAATAATAACCATTATAATTTTTAATCACTTGTCACATACCGCATCAATATCTTAATCTAAATCATTGTCGTTTATCGATAATCCTTCATTTTAAGATCTTCATCATATCTTGAATGTTTTGCCGCATTATGAAACCAATTCATCTTTATACCCCCACCTGTTCCTTAAGTTTTGGACGATTTAAGTCACCCTTTCATCTAACATATTCCCCATATCTAACTGTTTTCTTTTATTAAATCATAGGATAGGAAAATGCTCAATCGTCGATAACCAAACTGGAAATTCCCAATAACAATTGTTTTTTTACTTTCCCAATTTATACCACAAAGACTCTCGTATATAATGTCCTCTAAAATACCCTGTGGTTTAGTTCCCTTGTACATAAAAAAGCATGCAGCCCAAACAGTTAAATCATGGCCTTCTAATGTCAACAATCTATGTTTTCTTAATGTGTATCCATTCTTTGACCCACATCAAGCTTGCAGCTGATAATAACAGTCCCATTAGCAAGCCAAAACCTTCCTCAATGTCTACGCATCTGTAAAAGTTTAACTTTATTCTCCGCTCTTTACTGCCAATATGAACCTCACAGGGGGCTCTCTAGCTGTATTCATGAAAATGATAAATGAGATTTGCATGAACATTATACAAAGGAAAAAAAAAGGTTTGTTGGGGGGGGGTTTTTAAAAAAATTCTTTTGGGAAAAAAACGAATCATCCTATCTTACACTGAGATTCTCAATGCATGTGAAATTAGTACGTCAGTTTTGAAAAAAACGTCAAGGCTGCTAAATTGTGGATATGTGAAGTTATCCAACTGGTGAGGTTTTCAACAAAAAAAAAATGACTATTTCAGGCTACTGCATATCCAGTCAAACAGTAATAGAAATAGATATGCCGGGTGAAGTTCATGCCATTTTGGATGGCCGCCTCCCTGCAGACCAAAAAGCCAATTGCAAATGTTCCGGGATGTTGCTAATTTTACGCGTCACTTTATCCCAGGCCTTGCAAAGATTGGGCACTACCCTATTAGAAACCTCCTAAAACAAGGAGTGAGGTAAACCAAAGCCCAGTCAACCACAAGAGTGTCCATGGAGTGTCAAAGCCACTTTGAAAAGCCTGAGAATGACTTTCTGGCAAGCTGAGCGGTGGCCTAAACACCTAGACATGGCCTTCATAATCCAAGTCTCGATGTGAGTGATGTAGCAGTTTTGGGGCGGTATTTACTTATAAGCAAAACAAGAACGGGGACTTTGGCAACCATATGCCATGACACCTCCGTAAACTAACCTGAGACAGAACAAGAAGATGGGCCCATTTGGGAAAAAGAAAGCTTTTGCTTTGGTTGGCTCATTAACCTGGAGGCATTTTTAGAGGGGGCAAAACACCCCTTTGAGGTATGGACAGATCAACAAGAATTTAGAGGCTCTAAAAACACCTGAAAACTGTTGTCTACAGCAAGGTTCGCTGGGCACAATTACTCAAAAACGGTTTAATTTCTCATTGGAAGTTCATTCAAGAGGGAAGAACTTGCATGTGGATAGTGCACTGTCCTAGGTTACCTCAATATAATAACGCCTCAATTCTGGAAATGATCGCCGCACTATTGTCCGCAAATAAACGAATTAGCAGCTCAGATGGTACATAGAAGCACAGAAAAAAGAGGAGTTCATTGATCACATTGATTTATCTGCAACTATAAAGAAGTTTTTAAATTAGATGTATTGGTTCTGGCTCACATCAATAACTGGTTAGAGATGGATTGGCACGGGTGGGGAATAAATTGTACATGCAGCAAAACTTGAGAAACCATATATATACAAGCCAAATGATTCCAGAAGCTGCTGGACTTTAGGTTCATGAAAATTCTATATTTTGGTTAAACGGCAATTTTGGTGTACTTAAACGGACCTACTTTTTAAAAATGAATTGAAACTTATGTGGCTAGTTGTCGCTATCTGTGCTTCAGCCAAACACCACTTGTAAATCAAGCTGGCTTGTTAATAAATATGTAGCCGCCACTGAATTCCATGGAAAGAACTTCTATGGGACTTTATATGTGACATTGACTGAATGGGGAAAATACAGTTTATTGGGTGGTAAACGGACTTGTTTCCAAACAGGTACATTTCATACCTTGTGCAAAAATCCCATCTGCAAAAACCTAGCTAAATTGTTATTTTATCATGTCTATAGGTTGCATGGTGTCCTGAACAATAATTTTTGGATAGAGGTGTCCAATTCACTCGAACTTTTTGGAAAAAGTTACCTGAGTTATTGGGCTCTGCCCAGGGCCTAAGCTGCAACCACCAACTTCGCAAACCAAGGGGCCTGTGCGAGGACTAACTTGATTGGAATATTTTAGATGCTATTATAAATTTCAACAAGATGATGGTCGCACCTTATTACCATTGCAAGGGGCATTAACAATTGGTTCACAGTAGTACTGGTTTACCCCCATTTAAATTGCTTCGGGCAAGACTTTGTACCTATATGCAGGTTCCACAGATAAACCAATGTTTCAAGTTCATTGAGTGAGTGAATAACCCAACTCACACTTAACCTGCCAGTTATCGATAAAGATTGGATGATCTCATCAACTCAATAAGAAACATGCAGATAGAGAGCCCTGTCATGCTCCTGGTGGAGACGACCTAAGTGAGAGGAAGAACAGCTAACAGGGAGTGGAAGTTGGTCGGGAGGTTTGGAAGACCGGCTGGGAAAGGGAAGATGCCAGTGAGGCATCAGAGGAGGACCAGCCCATTCCTATCCATCCTAAGCATGCAGGGAGGAGAGGATAAGGGAGAGACTGGTCTATTCGGAGGAGAGGGCCTTAATCTCTTCATTGCTGCATGTTGGAAGAACTTCAAGGTTTGGGCCTCGTTCGTGGCAAACGCTGGAGACAAAGTATGTTTTATTTTGGTTGAGTTATCTTAGGTGGTGTCCTTTCAAGAGACTGTGCCCTTCCTTGAATTTGGTAAATACTTCTCCTGTCCATTGGTTGGACCGAATTTATCATCTGTAGTTTGCTTGGCTTTATTTTTCACCTCTATCCTGCTCATTAAAATTGACTGTAATTGCTTTCTTTTGAAGACTATTTTTTGAGTACTTTTTATCTCCAACTGAGAATTATGAACATGTGGGGCCAAGTGGAGCATTAAAAGGAATTTATTTATTTATTTTGGATTTTGTTTACATTTGTTTAACTCTGGTTGCATCACAGCTCCACAAAAACAATAAGTGGGGGACAAGGTTTTCTTAGTACACTAGAATTTGACAAGAAAAATTGAGCCCCCAAAAATTTGTGGGGGGGAGCTTTTCCAATTGACAAATTGAATCCTTAGCATGTACACTGCAATACCTGGAACCCTTAGATGGATTCACCCTGTTTTTTCAGTTTAGTTGTTGAAGACCTAACCATACTCGACCTGAGACCTGCTCAGGTCAACCCACCAGTCCTCTTCTGATGAGGATGAACAACATTTTTGAAGTTAAAGAAATTTTGATCCCAGGAGACAAAGAGGTGAAGTCCAGTATTTTAGTCATTTGGAAACACTCCCTCCTTCCCAGTTAAGAATGGGTAATGCAAAGGGATGTTAGCCCCTAGGCTCAAACAAGCATTTCGTGTGAAATATCCTAACACCTTTAACAATGTATTACTTTTACTTGTATTTTTCTTCTTATGGGGCTAAAACATCCTTTTGCAGGAGGGCCGAATGTCAGCCTTCAAGATTTCTTTCCTTTGCTTGTGTATCTTTCGGCTGCATAGTCAACGGGGAGGGGTGAAATAATTGGCTTGAAGATGTAGAAATGGGGCTGGAGGCTTTGTAAAGTTGGGGAAAACCTTTCTTGTTTATGCTTCTTTGCTGGCTATGCGCAGGCCGACTCTTCATCAAAATAGGCCAAGGGCAATGCCTGCATCACCACCTGAAGAGCCCCACCGTACTTATGATACAACTAATTGAATGGACAGTTGAACTATTGTGGGTGGGAATGTTTGCCATCACTGTTGTATATTGTGGGTTTTGCATCAAATTGCCTCAGATTCAGAATTCTTGATGTGCCACTTGCATTTCCAGTAAAAAATCTTCCTCTAATTAAGGACTCTAAGTATTTTTTTTTCTTGGAATTTGAATGGAGCATCACCTGACACTACCCCGGCATGAAGGCCATGAGATATCCACGACGAGAGTCCAGTTAATGGCAAATTTTGGAGGGATTCCTGCAGACTATTGGGTCATCCCAGGCTTACGTCAGCTTTTTCATCCAAGCACCAAATGGGGGGGGGGGGAGCAAAAGGAATTGAAACACCATGTAGAGCAGTACCTGAGAATGCTACTGAATATCAAGCAATCTAAATTGGCAAGACCCTTGCCTTGCAAGGTCATGTACAAATAATGCTGTTCACAAGTAACACGGGACTGAACCCCCTTCAAACAGTAGTGAGTGGCATGACTTCACCCAAATGCCTGATATCCAAGCAATCCACCTCCTCCAGTCAGCCTGACCGATGGATGTCAATGGTGAAACAATTGGGGGAATGTAAAAGTAACCACGAACGCTATCAGAGACAGGCAGGCACGCAAAGGCCATTCCCACGTGAAGGGAGAAGGTCTAATCTCCATCAAGTACTGAGGTTAAGGCTTCTAGTAAGGAAGTTGGGGCCAAAGTTTCATCGGAACGTCTTATACATCGTTAGTAGCAACGGAAAAATACGAAAGGATGTGCAGTGAACGGTTTTGCATCCGATATACCATCGCGGCCGCAATCCCCTTTCTTTCCTTTAGGCGTAATGATTGCATCCGCTCATCCGCTAATGCGTCCTTTGCCAAATTATTCCCCGGAACCCTTCGGTAGGTGCATCCCGCTTCCGTCGAATCTGCTTCATCCGCTAAGCTTCCTAGAAATACGTTTAACATCCCCGCTACATACTATCCAGTCTGTTCTTTTCGTTCTTTACGTTCTGTTTATCGCAAATTTTTGCCACTTTTTTGGAGTGGTTTTTGCCACTTTTTGGAGTGGATGACAACGAATGGAGCCACCCCCGAAATTTTGCTCGTCCGCTGTGTCCTTTATGTATACATTTTGCGTCTGTCGGCCAGTGGGACTGGGCCTTAACTCCCATTTTGTCAGCTGTTGGTGGTTCTGCTTCATCAATAAACCAACTTTCTTTCCAATCAGCCTCCATTTTATTCCCAGTTGGAACTGGAACTGTATATTTCTTCAAACAAAAACATTTTATTAGTTCGTTGAGAATACACTGAATACTTCAATTCATGTTGATCTCTTGCTTACTTATGTCAGAAAGTAGGCAGGGTTTTTTAAATAACGTACTGGAATTTGTTTTTTTAAATGAGGAGACAGGAGATAACCAGTCTGTCAGTCTTCAAGAATCCTTCTTCTGCTTGTCTTTCCTGCTGCCCTAGAAATGGGGGGGAGGAGATTAATTGGGCTGGGGGGGGGGCTTGTGCTGGAGGCTTGAGATGGGGAAACTGTAAAAAGTTGGGAAAACTTTATTTGCTTATTACGCAGCTGTAGCTTCTTATCTAAGCAGGCCAAGGTCAACTGTCCTGGTGAGCTTGATGTCTGAAACACCACCTGAAGATGCTCCACATGACATTATACACATTTCAGATTGGATAGCCAGTTTGAACTATTGTGGGTGGGAATGTTGCCATAACTTTGTATATGTGATTTTCACATCTAATGCATCAGATCTTAAATTCTTTTGATGCTACCACTTTCATTTCCAGTAAAAGTCCTTTTCTCTATAACGATGGAAGCTAAGGTTTGTTTTTTTTCTTGGATCTTGAATGGAGCCTCATTTGACACAGCCAATCTCTCTGACCAGTGATTAGCCTACATTTTCTTCTCTAGCTTGTTGGAAGAAATATCTGTTTCAGTTCAAGCTGGGAGAAAGGTACTGGTGACAAAATGGAGGTTGGAGGCTGATTGGAAAGAGGGTCCATTTATTGATGACAGGATCACATTTGTGGTTATGATGCAGCTGACCACATGGAGTTGAGAGTGGGGGTTTTAAAAATAAATTATCTTGGGCTTTGCACTTGAGCTTCCTGTTCCTGTGTAAGAACATGTATTCTATTGGCTGTTGTCAGATTCTCATTGAGCCATGAAGGGCTCAATGAGGGGTTATTATGCAGGGGTCATAGCTGGCTCTATAGGCAAAGTACAAATCCTAGGTGTTTGTCTGAGTTAAGTTTGGTTGAAGTTTCCAAGGGTGATGCAATGAAAGGGCAGTGGGCAATTCCTATTATGGTTGACGACTAATCTTACCTTTGTTCAGACATTGCTGTGCAAGAAATTTCAAAATATCCTGTCTTGAGTGGATTTCAAGCCTGCAGTATTTGCTTTGCTTATGAATAGAGCTACCTAGATAATTGGTTTCTTTCAATCTCTTAAATTCTGAAATCTGCTGAGGGCTATTTAAAAAGGTGGTGGCTGTTTTCTGTCTCCAAGAGCATGTTTCTATATTTCACCTTAAGGGAAATATATCTTGCCTTTTTAATAATTCCCACAATATTTCATTCTTCTAGGAAGGGGAGGACTTCCCTCAAGCTCAAAAGCATCTTTTAGTATCTGTGGAGATTCTCAGTTGTCTAGATCATAGTTGTCTCAAAGGGGCTTTTTACTTCAAAAAGCAAAATGTTTTTTCCACAAAGAAAAAACAGCCCAGTTGCCTTCTGAAGAAAAAAGCACCTTTCGGACATCTTTTAATATGGTACTTTAGGCAAGTGGATGAAAACAAGTCTTTCAAAGTGCAAAGAAATATAAATCAATCTGGCAGATAATTTTAAAAAACTGCTTATTAAAGAAAAGATAAAATCAGAGTAAAGAACAGTATAATTATAAGATGTATTAGGCCAAGCTAGATTTCGTTCCTGAGATAAATAACTCTTATCTGTTTACTCAAGATTGCAGACTGATCAGAAAATCTTGTGCACTGATTTTGGTTGGTTCAGTAAACCAAAAAAAATGAGGCAGTAAATGGAATATTCCAAGAAAGAAAAGCAATGAATTTTTAAAAGGAGAGCAACCAGCTGCTTTCCGCTTGGCCCCTTGGTTCGCTGAGGCTCCTCTTACAGTGGGATATCCAGCGCAATCCAACGAGGAGGTAATGTGCCCCACCCGCTGCCACCACGCGAGCCTTTCTAGCCACTCAGGTCTAAGAACGAGGCGATGCCACGTAGCGACGGCAGGGATGAAGGCTGGGGGTAGGGAGAAAGCAGCCTATCGGTGTGTCGATCTCCCGCTCTTCAGGTTTGAATTGTCTTTTCGCTGAAGGTAGCTTCGATTTCCAAGTGGACTCAGACCAAATAGTCACGCTCCAAAATTTTTGCAGGAAGAAGATAGTGGCTGGTGGTCAGATCTTGGTTTTCTTATCCAAGGAAACTTCGCTGCGCCCCTCTTCCTGCGGCCTGACTCCTCCCATTGCTAAGCAGCAAAGGGGCTGGGAATTCTTCCTCTCCACCCGTCCCCCGCCACCCCACTCTCCACGTTTGCAGTTTGGGGAAGCCGGGATTGCAGCCTACATTGCTTTAGAATGTTCTCGTTGCGCTCACTTCTCGCAATAGATATGCCGAGAATGCCGCCGATGTGGAGGCGGCGACACCGGTGCTGCTCGCCCCTGCTCTTCGCCTTGCTAGTTAGTTGCGTAGCATGCCAGGCTCCGCCGGTGCCAGCTGGGGAGACCCACTGGGATGGAAAAGACGTGTTGATCGAGCGCAAGTACGTGCCGGACAAATGCCCGCGGACCGTTATTTCCGGCGACTTCGTACGTTATCATTACCATGGCACTTTGTCCGACGGCAAGAAATTCGATTCCAGGTAGTCCCGGCTCTTTCTTTCGCCGGCGTGGTGCTGCGGGCGGGGAGGAGGCGAACGCAAATGGGGGCAGATGCGGGACACAACTTGGGTGACTTAATTCCAGAGGAAACTCCAGTTAATGGGCTGTTTGCCAGAAGATAAACTCAAGCTCTCAGTTTCGGGGAAATGCCCATCCCTTCGATGCAGAATCTCAGTTTCTAGTCTTTAAGATCCCATACAGAAGCTGGCATTGAAAAGTTTTATCAGACGTGGGAAAGTCATTAGTTAGAGTAGGAAAAGTCTTATGGTAGTCATTAATTAGCATAGATAAAATGGATATGGAAATATCCAAAGCTGATTTGAAAACATCGAGATAATTAGGATACATACAAAGGAATTTGAGTAAAATTTTATTAAAAGCAAAGATGGTTTCAGACAACAGAATAGTTACCAGGACCTGGAGAAGGGGCATCGTTGTAAGTTCACTCCTTGGGAGCAATCAGAGAAAGCCAGGAGCCACCCTAGGAGGGAATGCATACACATCCACATCTTAATGATATCAGCTTATAAAGCCTTTAAAAAATTAAAGACAAATCTGAGGAGAAATGTGTACAAAGTATCATGTCACACCTATTCTTAAATTGTAAATTGGCTGAAAGGAAACAAAATTTTAAGTTATGTCAATGAAATATAATATTTGAATTTGGAAAGCTAGTAGAAGTGGAGAAGCCATTTTCAATATTATCATTAAGGAAAAGTACTGCAGATTGTAGTGGCAAGTGCTAAAGCTGGCAGTGACTGCATCTGCTTGTCTCAAACTGCATTTTTTCAAATGGCAACTGGACTTTCTTGATTTTTCTTAAAGATGTTTCATTTGCTTCCAAGAAGTTTTTTCAATTCAGACTTACTGGTGAGAAATGGAAGGATTTATGCTCTTTGCAATCAGCCAGTTGTTAACACTGAACCACCTGGCAGGTAACCTGTGCTTTCCAAATAAATCATTCCATTTCTCACCAGGTACTTGAACTGAAGAATTTCTTGAATGAGAAGTAAAATGTCTTTAAGTAAAATCAAAGAAAAAAACATTTTTGGGATGTTTATTGACAAGTTGATTGACAATTTCTATAGACATGCTACAGCTATTTCCTCCAGGGAAAATGATGAAATTTTGGGAAACCATTTGCTTCAGTTGAATTTTGGATGTGAGCATGTGATATAAACTTATTTTTGGAATGGATCTAATTTCATGAATTGTGTTCCATTGGTATTCTGAAGGGGAGTGATTTATCTTTATAATTTATACGAGCCACAATGTTTGTTAGATGTTGTAAGCATCAGATTATGTGATTGTTGTTATGAGGCTGTTCATTGGAATCTGTATGAGATATGTAAGAAATGTTTAATAGGGTCTTCGCTATTTTACAGTCAAAAAGAACAAAAACCACAGAGGAAACAAAGAATCTGCATGGGATTTAGAGGAAACCCAGTGATTCTTGGATGTAAAAATAATGCTGGAGATAATACTATGCTTTGTAATGTGTCATATTATAAAACCTTTCAGTTTGTATTAAAAAAAATAAAGGCAAATATGAGAAGAAATGTATACAAAATATCATGCCACACCTATTCTTAAATTGTAAATTGGCTAAAAGGAAATAAAAATATAAGCTAGGTCAATGAAATGTAATATTTGAATGTTTATTTAACTGACCTAACAATTCACTCTCTTCTAGCTATGACAGGGGCTCTACATTCAATGTTTTTGTGGGGAAAAATCAGCTTATTGCTGGGATGGAGAAGGCTCTGCTTGGCATGTGTGTAAATGAAAGGCGATTTGTAAGGATTCCATCCCATCTTGGATATGGAAATGACGAAATTTGTAAGTACAGTTTTCTGTACTTTTTGATGCCTAAATATAATGAGTCAGGGCAGATTTATTAAGAGCTATAGTTAATGCGAGGCTTTAAACATTAATTTAACCTATGTATTATGGATTCATTGTTGACCAGTTAATCTCATATTATAGCTTTGAATTATGACAACATATTCAATTCCCAAACTGAGCATTCATAATTTCTAAGATACTAAAGACATATGTAGATCAAAGATTGAATCAATGATTCTAACCATTTGTCTTATGATTAAAAGCAAACATATAATATTTAAATAGCCTAGGCAGTTATATTAATGTTGATGATGCTTTCATGCATTAATTGGTTTAATTTTATGAAAGAAAAAAAGTCCTCATTGTTCAAGATTTTCTCTCCTTTATTTTCTTTCTAAGATCATTAAAAGGACTGGGTGAGTATCTTGATAATCTCTTTAGGAACAAAAGGAAGTAGTTTTGCTATATTTTTGCAAATAATGCACAATATTTCTTAATGTTCTACTATTCTTTAATGTAAAAATAGATTGCACCATGATTAATGCAGTATAGCCTTCACCTACTTGCCAGCATTGGAAATGGAATTATGAGTTGCAAACTGAAGAGACCAATTTCTCAAAGTTATAATACAGTAAGACTCACCAGCAATAGCAGTATTCGCTGCCATGATAGTCGGCCAAAACAGTCATTATGCATTTGTGTTTAAACATTACACTTATTTTTTTAGTTTGAGGTAGACTTTTTTGGGAATTAAAATGGGTGATAACACATCATTATTACTTTGGGCTGCTGATTATACCCTTGTTCCATCTTTTAATCATTTCTCCTGTAACTCACCAGGAGTGCTCACAGGGAACAGGTCAGAAATATAATGTGATTCATCATATCATTCATCATACCTCCTTAATGTAAGTCATGTGTGCAATGCATCTAAAAAAAAGTGGGTCTTCGATCAGATAGTCATAGTCATGACTTTTTGAATATTCTTTCTGTAATGCCCCTATAACTCATTGCATTAAAACTCTTGTCTAGGAAGGCGGGGCTGGCATCGCGGCGGTACGATGTGCGATCTTGAAGCTCTAAGATTGCCATCGATATCTTCGTTGCTAGATGGTCCTTTTGGACCTAAACCGTCCCAAAGAGATGGTGAAAGTAAAGAGCACATCCTGCCGATCCCAGGGATACTGCAAAGTCCCTGGTAGATCCAGGAAAAGCTCTTTTTGCCAGCAGCAAAGAGGCAGCCATCAAAGCTGTTGAAGCTGGGACAGCTCTGCATGGAAGAGAACAGAAAAAGAAAGTGTGTTGGTTTGGTGAGAGGATTTTTTTAACTTTATAATTTGAGAGAACACCCTAAGAAAAATAAGGAAATTGTAAAATTGAAGACAGAAGTGATTAACCGGCAATTTTAAACAGGAAGTCAAAATTAGTGTTTTTTTTTAATTGTTGGATTGTTTATGTATGCTTTTTTACTTTGAAACTGGACTTTTTTTTAATTTTATTTTTTCTCTTTTTCCTTTTTCTCTTTTGCCTTTATAATGTTAGAGATTCCTTTTTAGTTTTTTCTTTTAAGTTTTTTTTATTAATCTTTTACTATTTAAAGTACTTTTAACATTTTTGTTTTGGAAAAGGAGGGGGGAAGTGAAAGTAGAGGAAAATTTGTAACACTGCCACTCAGAAGCTTGGAAACATTGTTTTTTTTCACTTTCTAAGACCAGACAAAGCTGAGAAAGAACTGAGGCTTTTCTTGAAGGACTGAGCCTGTTTGATGAGATAGAGGGAAGAACATTGGAGAGTGTTACTACAGGTGCTCTTCTGGGTTTCTATCAGTGGCTGGAGTCTGGTGTTGAAAGAAAGTTTGGAATTTACAGAAAGAAGA
>BHFT01012929.1:0-14136 GCA_004320025.1 Laticauda laticaudata
CAACCCATGGAACAGAAGTTGCCTTTGGAAGTGATGGGAGCATCATCCCTGGAGGCTTTCAAGAAGAGAATGGACTTCCATCTGTCAGAAATGGTGTAGGGTCCCCTGCTTGGGCGGGGGATAGAGGGTTGGACTAGATGACCTACAAGGTCCCTTCCAACTGTTAATATGTTTAATCTGTTAAAGCCTTCAAGGCCACAGGATCACAACTTGTCAAAGGCCTCCCATTTGCAAACCAGTTGTAGCAGCCTGAGGTCACGTGATTGCAATTCACCTGCCCCCCTTTTTTTTTTTGCCATTTTGTATGGAAAATTATGTGCCTCCAGGAATTCCCGTCATTTCTGCCAAGTTTCTTGGCTGCATGATTTTAAAAGAAAAAGATTCATTTAATTGAAATTAATAAATATGCAAGTGAGCTTGCTACAATAAAGGGCTTCCAGCTTCTAATATCGTATTTATTTCCAAGACTGGCCCCCAGGGCAGAGCTAAGGTGTCAATGGGATGTTGTGGAGCCTCTTATGAACATAGTTCAACTTCGAATATATGCATGTTTTGTGACTAGCCACACCTTCCATAGCAGGTAGAATAGAATTAGAATAGAATAGAATAGAATAGAATAGAATAGAATAGAATAGAATGGGAAGGGAAGGAAAGGAAAGGAAAGGGAAAGGAAGGAGAAGAGAAGGGATGGGAAGGGGAGAGAAGAGAAGAGAGAGAAGTGATGGGAAGGGAAGAAAAGGGATGAGACAGAAGGGAAGGGAAAGAAAGAAGAGAAGGAAGGGAAGAGAAGAGATGGAAGGGAAGGGAAGGAAGGGGAAAAGGAAAGCAAGGAAGGAGGAGAGAAGAGAAGAGACAAGAGATCAAGATGGAACAGCAATCTTAAGACTGTAACAAGGACTCCTTGTCCAGTGACTTGTGATCCACCTTAAGTTTCTTCACAATGTTATCTCCAGATTCTGCAGGAAGCTTTGAAGGAATAAGTGACACCAGCCAAAAATGTGCCTAATTTCTGGAGGCTTAGCCAGTGTTAAATCAGCTGACAAAACTCCAAACATTGATTTGATTTTAATTCTGGTGCAAATAAAATGTTCCTTCCAGTGGCTTGGTCTGATTCCTCCCATGCCTGCAAAGCTTGATAAGGGGGCAAGATTGGCATTCTTGCTCACCCATTAAAAGTCCTTTGTTGGACCAAAGCTGATCTCGTAAGAAGTGTTACACTGGAGTGATGTGTGAATTGGAAAAGATTTACAGGGGTGGAAAGTAGTGCAGGGAGAAGGAACTGGATGGGTTGCGAGTGCCTTCATTTTTCTGGTCTAGTTTCATAGTAAATCCACATTTGGGGCTCAAATTGCAGGACATTTAACCTGGTTATTAAAATACCATTTTTTTCAGGAAGACATGCTGGGCTAAACCATAACGTATTCCAAGGGGTGGAGTTTGCACAACACACTAAAGCATAAAAGAAGTCAACCAAGTTTAATAATAATAATCTATCTTCGCATTTTGTATATATGCAAACTACAAAGTGTTCCATTGCATTGTGTGATGTGTGAACTCCCATCAAAATTAAGCCAACTGGAAGGTATTTCACATTAGGCCTTAAAAGGGAAGCTCCTGCTTCCTGGTATGTCCAGACAAAACCTGATTTATATGTCAGCATTCCAGAAAACCTCCACTCCAACAAATAACTCTGAGACAGACATTCCTCTCAAAAATTCCCTTTTATTTGGATAGTAAACTGGCACATCTGGGGAATCCCGAATCTGAAAGTTCCGTGTTTCCTTGCAATAAGTAAAATATTACAAATCTACCCCCTACACCTATCATTGCATCACATGCCCTAATCACCATCTGTCCCAACTTGAGACTTTGTTGTGGTTAGCTGGCAGCAGGTGAGGGTGGCTGAGGAGAGTAAGGACACAGATGAGGGGCCAGGACCATTAGAGAGTGGACTGCTGCCTTCAGAGATTGTGGGGGCTGGCAGCAGCGATGAGGAGGTTCCTGAGGAGCCTGTGCCAAGTGTGCGTGCATGCAGGATTGCTCGCAGGGAAGAGCAGCTGCAGCAGTACGGGTGACTTGGGAGTAAGGCTGCAAGGCTGCCCTTCCTTCAGGAAGATAAAAGCCAGCTGTGAAGCAAACAATTTTCGCATGAAGCAAAGACATTTTGAAACTCAGCCTTGCAGACATTACAGTATCTTAAGTTGGTATTTGAAGACTCTTGTGAAATATTTCTTATCTGTGATTCATAGCAGTCTCGTACAGTTTTGGCAAGATTTGTGCTTATCAAAGTTAATTAGTTTGCAGCAGCCTTTTAACTGGGGATTCGTAAGACTCATCAAAAGATTTCTGTTCCCTTTGGTTATTGTTTATCTTATTGGAAAATAACAGACTTCCCCTCACCCGGGTGCAGAAATAACATGACCTTGACTTCGAAAAAAATGCTATTATGTCTAACCACATATGCTTCAAGAAACTCCCCCCTCCCATTTTCCTAGGCTCAAGAATGTGGCAGCATGGAAGCTTCTGATGTCAATATGGCTTCCCAAGCTGACATTATGATAATAGTGTGTTTTAATTTTATTCTACAAAAAAGAGGAGAAGCTTTCTTCTAGATGGGAAAAAAAAACCTGTGATACAGGTAATCCTCAATGTACAGCCCCATTAACCCCCCAATTTCTTCTTTCTAAATAAGACCATTGTTGAGTGAGTTTGCCCCCTTTTTGCAACCTTTCTTGTCACAGTTGTTAAGTGAATCTCTGCAGCTGTTCAGCGGGTCACAAGGTTGTTAAGTGAATCTGGCTTCCCTGTTGACTTTGCTTGTCAGAAGGTCACAAAAGGGGATGCCAAATGCATGCTTTGTGCATCATTTGCAACTCACCTTCTGTTGCAAGCCCTGTGTGTAAAACAGCTAATGTGCAGCAATCAGCTGTGCTGCACGAAGCAGCTGAGTGTTGTGGTTCACTGGCAGCCTGTGTGGATGGCAACAGAATCGGACAGCGGGGAAGAATGAGAACCAGTCTGGTAGTCTGGAGAGGACTCAGATGAGGGTCCTACATCCGATGCAGAAATGGGGCCAAGACAATCTGGAAGTGGGGTGCTGATTCTGGAGTCTCCAGAGTCTGGCAGCAGCGAGGCAGAGGAACCAGGGGAGCCTATTCCCAGCTCGTGTGTGCACAGAGCTGCTAGAAGGCAAGAGCAGCTAAGATAAAAGAGGTGACTGAGGAGCAAGGGTTGGAGTTCATTGCCCCACCCATAAGGTATAAAGGACAGACAAAGATGATGAACCCTTTGCAGGAAGCAAAGTCATTAATTCTGTTTGGATTAGTCCTTAAAGCTTTGTGTGAACTTTGTATTTGGGTTGGTTTTTTATAGTTCATTTGGCACTTTAGTTGTTGGCAGCACTTCAAAGGAGAGAAAGGTGGGTGCTTATCTCGAGGGATTGTTTGGGACTCTTTACAGGCTGGGAATGAACATAATTCCCAGAGGTGAAATAAAACAAGAGTTGTTTAGACTAAGCGTGTGCTTAATTACAATCTCAGGAAGCTTTTGTCAGAACATTGAGGTTGAAAAGCAGGAATTAAAGGCCAGTTTAGAGCCTTCCAGCAGCTGATCATTGGAACAAACTGATTTTACTGAACCGGTAGAATACCACCACTGGATGACATGAGCCTGGGACACAGCAACTGTCATAAATATGAACCACTTGCCAAGTGTCTGAATTTTAATTGTGTGATCGTGGGGATGCAGCAATGGTCGCCAGTGTGAAAAATATTTTAAGGAAAGATGTTTTATAGGTGGCATCTCCCGCCAGCTAGATTAGCTAAAATGTACGGTAGCCAATTGCCCAATTGCTGGTAATGCTCAAAAGAACAGGGCACTTACCATCATGTAAGGTGGTCGTGTAAAAAAAAAAACAGCTGTTTTAGTACAAAATTTGGTCATGGTTAGAGGGAATGATTGTTGGAGGGATATGAAAGGGAGTTAAAACTGAAATTAGAATTAAAGATTAAATAGAAATGTGGTATAAGAATGAGAATTAAAATGGTACAAAGCTTAAATGTATCTATACATATATATGTGTTTATATGTATATAAATGTTTATATCTTTTGATCTTTTCTAATGTGAAATGTTTAGACTGAAATGTATGTCAAAGAAGACCACCACATTCAATATTTTTAATGTTTATTCTCAGTAAAAAACTTTTTTACATTGTCAGTCTGAACGGACACTAAGCTAACTATTGTAAGTCAAGGTCTATTGGTAATCCAGAAGGTTTCATTAATTCATTTTTAATTCCATTTCAGACTTAGCCAATGACAAATAAGCACATTTCTCACAAAAGCTTTTTCGATCTTTAAAGAAAAGAGCTGGGTTGAAATTGTTCCTTAACCATGAAAGTTGCTGGGTGACCTTCAAACATTCAGCTTACTTTGTCTCCGGCTCAGATATCTTGTAAATCAGTTGTCCTGAGCTCTTGAGAAGGAAAGCAAACCGATTCATATCTATCTCCTTCCCACCCACCCAACTTATCTTCTTGCCTGACTTGCCAAACGTGTCTAACCTGACTCTTTGGTCTGTCATGGACCTCCTGATCCAAGGTCATTCGTGTTCTCCTTCAGCAACCGGTGAGAGAAAATAGCCTATAAACTAAGTGTTAATTTCTCTAAGAGAAATTTCCACCCCAATACCAGAGGCAAAATGGTTACTTTTTTTTATTACTCTTCTCTCTGCCAAGTATCAGCAGGCTGGCAGTAATATTCATAAATTTAAAAAGTCGTCATTCGGAGACGCGGG
Source organism: Laticauda laticaudata (assembly GCA_004320025.1). Classification (NCBI taxonomy): domain Eukaryota; kingdom Metazoa; phylum Chordata; class Lepidosauria; order Squamata; family Elapidae; genus Laticauda; species Laticauda laticaudata. The sequence goes on from BHFT01012929.1 coordinate 4,797, forward strand.
TGATTTCATAAATAAAGATCCTTTCAAATGTGTAGGCCTTTCCCAACCAGAGGATTTGTGGGAACAAAAAAATTGACAGTAAAAGAGCAAACAACTGTGGAGTTTGTTCTATCTAGGGCAGGAGTCTCCGAACTGGCCCATTTTAAGACTTGTGGACTTCAACTCCCAGAATTCCTCAGCCAGGCTGATGGGGAATTCTGGGAGTTGAAATCCACAAGTGTTAAAGTTGCCCGGTTTAGAGATTTTTGACTGAGAATTCCCATGTTGGACTTCTTGACCTTCCTCAGTGGGAAATTCTGGGCAGAAGAATTTGGGGAAACTCAGATGAACCTTTGACAGTGGGATGAAACAGATTGCTGGCCAGTGCAAGACAACAGCACTTAGACTGAATACCTCTGCTATAAACATTGTCAAATATTAGACATTTCCATGAAAATTTACTGAAATTAATGTTTGATAGGGGACTAGAGGCTAAAACATACAAAGAGCAGTCGCAGGAATTGGATATGTCTACTTTAATGGAAAGAAGGACTAAGAATGACATGATAGTAATGTTCCAATATTTGAGGGGCTGCCACAAAGAAGGGGGGGCAAGCTATTCTCAAAGCACCTGAAGGCAGGACAAGAAGCAACAGATGGAAGCTAATCAAGGAGAAAAGCAAGCTAAAACTAGGTGAGAACTATGTTTTCACAATGAAACGATCAATCAGTGGAACAATTTGCCTCCAGAAATTCTGGGTGCTCCATCACTGGAGGTTTCAGAGAAGAGACTGGGCATCCTAAAGGTGCTTTTTCAAGAGGCCACTGGGCTTTCTGGTTTTTCTTTGGAGATATTTCACTTCTCATCTAAGATGCTTCTTCCGCTCTGACTGGATAGTGGGGAATGGAAGGATTTATATTCCTTGCAAACAGTTGGTCATTTGCATCCTTTTAGTGGGTCATTGAGGCCACTTGGAGGTTTATCTGTGTCCTCAGGGTCATCTGAGTAGTACAAATGGGTATGGAGTCTTCTTGGAACTGCTGAACCTCCAAGTGGACTCAATGACTCTAAAAGGATGCAAATGACCAGCTTTCTGTAAGGAGTATAAATCTTTCCATTCCTCACCATCCGGTCAGAGCTGAAGAAGCTTCTTAGATGAGAAGCGAAATGTCTTCAAAGGAAAATCAGAAAGTCCAGTTACCACTTGAAAAAAACACCTTTGGGACAACCATGACCTGGATGACTGAGAATCTCCATAAACAAGACAGACTGGCTACCATTTGTCCAAGGTAGTATAGGGTCTCGTGCTCAAACAGGAGGTTGGACAAGAATATCTTTTAGGTATATAAGTATATAAATCTTTCCATCCTCCACTACTCAGTCAAAACCAAAGAAGCTTCTTGGATGAGAAGCAAAATGTCTTCAAGGAAAAAACAAAATCCAGTTGCCTTTTGAAAAAGCACCTTTGGGTGTCCAAGGTATCTCACAGCTGGAAGAACTGAGCATCTGGCAAACCATTCCTTCTGTTGGTACCTGCACAGGTGGTCTCCTTTGAAGCACCTCATGCAGAAGTTTCCTCCTTCCCTTAATCTGGAAATTGATTCTCACCTAAATAGCATCAGGTCCCTGTCAGATTCGCTGGGGATTTCCTAACAATTTTGTCCATTTTATACAGGTAGTCCTTGACTTACAACCACAGCTGAGCCCAAATTTTATGTTGCAAAGCAAGACAGTTGTCAGATGAATCATGCCCCATTTTTATTTTCACCCTCCCCAAGCTCCGGAAGCTTTCAGTTATGGTTTGCCGGCAGCAGGTGCGGACAGCTGAGGTCTCGCAGAGTGAGGACTCAGATGAGGGGCCTGCGTGTGATGCAGGGATGGGGCCAAGACCATCAGGGAGTGGAGTGCTGCTTTTGGAGATTGTGGAGGCTGGCAGCAGTGAGGAAGAGGCCCCCGAGGAGCCCGTGCCCAGCACACATGCATGCAAGGCTGCTCAAAGGAAACAGCAGCTGCAGCAGCATGGGCAACTCGGGTGTAAGGCTGCAAGGTCATGGCCCTCCCTGAGGAGATAAAAGCCAGCTGAGAAACTGTAGTTTTTTACAGAAGGCAAAGAAGTTTTATACTCGAGCCTGGTGGACATTAGGAATATCTGAGTTGGAGACTCTTTGTGTTTCAATTATTGCTTAGTAACTTTATCTGGTGTTCTTGTCAGCCTTGCAAAACCTTGGCAAGGTTCTTTCTTATCAGAGCTAATCGGTTTGAAGCAGCCTTTTACCCATGAAGGAATGGGATTCGTAAAAAAACATTAAAAGGTTGTGCTGTTACCTTTGTCTTAGGTCTGCTTCCTTGGAACCAGGTTTGGGTCAGAACACTTTCCTGGAGAGAGAAAACAGGCTCCCCCGTGCTCTGGGGGCCTTCTGAGGGCTGGAAACAGGCCCATTTCCTGCCTTCTGGAGCCTCTGGGAGGCCTGTTTTTCAGACTTCCACAGTCTCTGCACGGAGTCTGCACTTACCTGCCATCCAGAATGGGCTGTGTGGAAACTCCTGGGAGGAGCAGGGCAGGGTGGGAGGAGCCAGCTGGGGTGGGGTTTGCCAGTTCACTGAACTGGCCATAAAATTAGCTACCAGTTCACCTGAACCGAGGTGAACCGGTAGCAGCCCACCCCCTGGTTACACTACCAACGGGTGGAACTTGCATCAAACACAGTGCAAGGGACAGTTTTATACACTGATTCACATCCTACATTATACTCTTCAGAATACAAAGAGAAGTACAGCTAGTCCTTGACGTACCACCACAACCGTCATAAATATGAGCCAGTTGCCAACATCTGAATTTTGATCAGGTGACCATGGAGATGCTGCAATGGTCACGTGTCACTTTCCCAGCACCATCGTGGCTTTGAATGGTCAGTAAAGGAACTGTTGAACGTCAAGGATGACCTGGAAAAATGTTGGAATATAATTAAATTTGGAAGGCTATGGTGAACATCTGCTTTACTGCAGGGCCTTGAAAATTGTTTTGAATTGCTGGAATCAACTCTTACTTTTTGAAGGAAGAACAGTGCAGGTTGTCTCCCCACAGGCATTTCGAGACAAAACTATCCGAAATATTAACCCCTAAAATCAACACACTGATATTTCGTTGAGTAGTCAAAAGGCTACTTTTACAGTTGGAATCAAAATCATAGATCTTCATTTCTTCTTGGGTCATAAATTTTGTATTCTCCTTTTATTCGATTCCGTGTCTTTTCGGGAATATTTTAATGGTTTTAATGATGTTTTGGTACTGAATCAAAAGAACAATCTCGATTTCCAAGCGGTTACAAGGAAGTTGCATTTTGGAACCGTGGAAGGGCAAAGTATAGGGGTAACAAAAGACCAGTTAATAAAGCTAAATCAATTAAATCCTGTTGAAAAGTTCTCAATAAACTTAGCGCTTTAGAAGCCAAGAAGCCAGAGGTATGGCTAAATCATACTCCAGCTTTTAATGAAAATGCTAATGATACTTTCCTTTCTAGAATATTTCCTGGCTTCTAGTTCGAACAAGATGTATTTCTAGCCAATCAGTCCTGCACACCTTTTACTGGCTGGGTTTTGTGTTTCACTACCTGAGGGAGGAAAAATTAATAAATGATCTCTTTTTTTCCCCTGCCCCTCCCAAAAAAAGAGAGTTGTAGCAGAGAAAATACTTCCAGGAAGAAAGAAGACCTAAAGACTGTCAAGAAGCCATTCAAGTCAACCATTATAAGTTTTGTGGACAAGAAACAGACAAATCCTCAGTATTTCCTTGAAAATGTCACATTTTCAGATCTCCATCTGAACATCCTCTCTGCCAAAACTGGGAATGTATTTATTTATTCATATCCTACATTCGCTGTTTTCAGAAATAAGTCATGGCAAGAACATATCCAATATACCTTCGTCCTCCTATTTTCCTCACAGCAACAAATTTGTGAAGTGAGTTGGGCTGAGAGAGAACAACTGGCCCAAAGTCACCCAGGTGGCTTTCATGCCTGAGGTGGGACTAGAATTCACCGTCTCCTGGTAATTGGCCCAAATATACCCAGCCAACTTTGGAGGCTAAGGCAAGACCAAGACTCATCGTCTCCTGGTGATTGGCCCAAAGTCATCCAGCCAGCTTTCATGCCTAAGGCGGGACTAGAACTCATCGTCTCCTGGTGATTGGCCCAAAGTCATCCAGCCAGCTTTCATGCCTAAGGTGGGACTGGAACTCACCATCTTCTGGTGCTTGGCCCAGTGGGCTTTCATGAATAAGGTGGGCGAGAACTCATGGTCTCCTGGTTTCTAGCCTGGTTCCTTCATCGCTACACCAAATTGGCTGTCTAAATAGTCTTCACTGGTTGAAACAACTGTTGGTCTTAACCAAGGGTCTTCAAACTTGGCAAGTTTAAGACTTGTGGACTTCAACTCCCAGAATTCCTGAACTAACATGACTGGAGGAGGGAATTCTAGGAGTTGAAGTCCACAAGTCTTAAAACTGTCGAGTTTGAAGACCCCTGGTCTTAACCAAGGGAGAGGATCCTTCACTTCCAACTAACATAGATGGAGACATAGATGGCTGCCGCAAAGAAGAGGGGGTCCACTTATTCTCCAAAGCACCAGAAGACAAGAAACAATGGATGGAAATTAATCAAGGAGAAAAGCAAACTGGAATTAAGGAGAAATTTCCTAACAATGAGAACAATCAACCAATGGAACAACTTGCCTCCAGAAGCTGTGGGTGCTCCATCACTGGAAGGTTTTAAGATGAGATTAGACAGGCATCTATCTGAAATAGGGTCTCCTGGATGAGCAGGGGGTTGGACTAGCGGACCTCCAAAGTCCTATCCAGCTCTTTTCTGATTGATTTTTGACACAGTGGGAAAGTGAGAAAGGGGTAGGGAAGATTCTTCCTAAAATTCCTTCCCAATTAATTAATGAAGAAAATGGAATGAGGGAGGAAACCCTTTTCATGCAAACCAACCTGCCTATCCTGTCACTCTTAAAACTTAATGGCTGTCATTTCATCGCCTAGCACTTCCTCCTTCTGGTTTTACAAATTCTACTTATTCCATAACAATAAGTCTATTGAACAGGCCACTGACAAATTTGCACATTGGAACTATTCTTTCTTGCCCTGTCTCCAAATCTTGGATGTATGTTGGGAAGGTCAGGCACCAAGGAAGTCCCCAAGCTTCACGTTGTAAAATGGTCTTGCTTTTTCTTTCTTTGTAATTCAAAACCTTAAAATAGGAACTCCAAAGAAGAACCAAAAACACCCACAAAGAAAACAAAGCTAAATGGGATGACATCCCCAAAAAAGGGCATGGTGAATACTGATAAATATATTTCCAAGATAATAATTCCTCTCCCCCCCCCTTGCAAAGCAGGCACACAATTTGTAAATTTTTAAAATGCTATTTACCCAACCCACTTAGCCTGATGCAACTATCTGCTATATAAAAACAGAGTTAACGGGGGAAACCAATGGCTAAATGAAAGTTCCAAATCCAAACTGTTGGAAAAGATTCTGAATAATATCTTAGGGAAAAACTTTATTGTTAAGAATGAGTCGTGGATATTTGACCCTGCATGGATATGAGATTGTGGCGACTTTTGATAGACCAGAAACCACTGTGGACTTTCTTTGAAATACAATGAATAGATGGCGAACGGAAGGTTTTGAAGTTTCATTTGGAAAGTTTAATTTAGACATGGAGTGAAAGGCAGAAATGCATGCCTTTTGACCCAGTTCCCTTGTCTGTTCTGAACATATTGCTTCATTCACCTCGTAGAAGAAGAAAAATGAGAGTAGGTGTCATTTAAGGATGAAGCCAATGTCCTAAAAAGGAGATTGACAACACATTCAGATCTGATTTAACAAGAATAACTGATAACAAAGTTGGAAGAGACCTTGGAGGTCTTCTAGTCCAAGAGGAGACACACACACACACACACACACACACACACTCCCGTATCATTCTGAACAAATGGCCAGTGATGGAGCACCCACAACTTCTGGAGCCAAGCTGCTCCACTGCTTCATTGTCCTTATTGCATTGTGCTGTCCATTTAACCGATTTGGTGCACAATGACAGCAGCACATGAAAATTAAGCATGGAGGTAACAGCACTAGCAATAGCACTTAGACTTATATCCACAATGCTTTACACCTCCCTCTCTAAGTGTTTTACAAAGTCAGTATATTGCCCCCAAAGGCAAATTATATGCAAGTCAGCTTTCTAACACAAACACACAGAGACACACTTTCCTTCCTAGTTTTCATTGTCTACAGCTGCTTTTTCTGCAAATTAATGAGAATCCTTTCCTCTCTTCCTCTCCCCCCTCCCTCCTGTCTCTCTATCTCTCTATGTGTATATTTGTGTGTGTGTGTACATATATATGTGTGTGTGTGTGCATGTGTGTGTGTATATATATATATGTATATATATGTGTGTGTGTGTGTGTGTGTATTTTTTTTCTTAAGTTTTCGTGGGTAGTTATATGTACGGTATTCAGCTTTGTTCGGGTATTTCCCCACGTCATTATAGCACAACTTTGAAAGCAGAACTGTAATGACATAAGAAAATACCCAAACAAAGCTGAATACCATATATATGTATATATGTGTGTGTGTGAACATATGTATATGTGTGTGTGTACATATGTGTGTGTGTATGTATAGTCTCACAAATTTCTGATGTTAAGTGAGACATTTGTTAAGTGAGTTTTGCCCCACTTTATGACCTTCCTTGCTATAGTTGTTAAGTGAATTAATAACATAGTTATTAAGTAAATCTTAAAAAATTAACTTAGGACATGGCAATTGTCATAAATAGGAGTCAGTTGCCAAGCATCTGAATTTTGATCACATGACCAAAGGATGCTGTAACAGTTGTGTGAATAAGAAAGGATGGATGAGGAAGGAAGGAAGGAAGGAAGGAAGGAAGGAAGAAAGAAAGAAAGAAAGAAAGAAAGAAAGAAAGAAAGAAAGAAAGAAAGAAAGAAAGAAAGAAAGAAAGAAAGAAGGAGGCAGAGGGAGGGAGGGAGGGAAAGGAAGGAAAGAAGGAGGCAGGGGGAGGAAGGGAGGGAAAGGAAGGTAGGAAGGAAGAAGGAGGCAGGGGGAGGGAGGGAGGAAAAGAAAGAAGGAGGGAGGGAAAGGAAGAAGGAGGGAGGGAGGGATGAAGGGAAAGAAAGGAGGGAGGGAAAGGAAGGAAGGAAAAAAAGAATGACTTCTGAATTTGTTTGGCACAGTTGTACATAAAACATATTTCAAACTCTTTTTCTAAGAGGAACATTTATCCACGTTTGTATAATGTAACAGACATATTTGCTGCATTTTTGAAGGGTTGTTCTTCTTGTTGTTTTAACCCACCCACCGGGTGTCCTTCCTCTGTTTCCAAACAGAGGTCAAGCCACTCTGCTGACCAATGACAGAGGCCAGACTATGTTTTCATTCATTTCTACCGTCCCAGTATAGGAACATTATAAAAACTCCACGTTAAAGCCTTTAATCTCCAGCTCCAGGAGCTCTTCCCACGTCAGCCAAATCGAGACCTCGACGTTCCCCTCTAGCAACAACAACCTAAAATTGCTCTCGCCAATGCAAGAGGGGTGTTGTTGTCAGTCTCTGACGCCAGCTACACAATCAGAATTCCTTCAGGGGGCCTAGATGCAAAGCGGTGGAGATATTCACAGCACCCTATGTGCACCATTTATGTCATTTCTACCTCAGTAAAAAAAAAAACCTCTCCGAGGGTAAATTATACATGGAGTGTCAACTCATAAAATCTTTCTAAGGTCTTTCTAGAGTTGCCAACAGAAAGGGAGGAGGGGAGCAGTGCAGCAGCTTGCAAACCGAAAGTGCATTCCATAAATGTTTTCAAAAATAGTAACTAGGTGACTGAAGTTTCTGCCATACAAAATTCTAACTGGAGAGCATGATTGATGACTTTTGGCTATGGATGTGTCCCATTGGATAATGTGGATTACGATACACCCAGAAGGGTGGGGGTGGGGGGGAAACCAGGGTCAAGGGTGACAATGAATGATGTGTCTCAGAGACAGCTACACCCTGGCCGTGCTGGCATATTTACTCCCAATAAATCCTTTTGAGGTTTTGGAAGTATGGCTCAAGACTCATGATTTAAATGGGGGTAATTGCCGGAATCCTGACAGCTATCTGATTGTCTTCCTATGGCTTCCTGACATTGAGGTTGAAGCAGGGGTGGGCTGCTGGGGGTTTGCAGGGGTTCGGGAGACCCTCTAGCTAAGATTCTGTGCAGTTCAGAGAACCCCCAAATCCAAAACCAATGTCAAATGGATTGGATGTGAGCTTATTGTAAAGCTATACTAAAAGGGGTGGGATGACATTAACTTATCAACTCAACTTATCTTTGAGTTGAACTAGGCAGGGGACTGAGACACTTACTCATGTTGCTTTCTTGCTCTGGACTTACACCTCCTTTATCTGACCATTACCTTGGTTGTAGTTTCTTCTCCTGTGTCCCAAAGGCACTTTTTTCTAGAGGCAACTGGACTTTCTTTGTTTTTTCTTTTGAAAAAGAAAAAGGAAGGCCAGTTGCCTCCTTGAAAAGCACCTTTGAGACAACCATGATCTGGAGGACTGAGAATTTCTACAGACCTTTTTCTGCTGTGCCTCAAGGCCATTCCTTGTTCCTACAACAAACCTGATTGTGCACCTAAAGTGAATTTAGCCATTTACAGATGGATGTAAAATTAAAATTAACCATGGGATGCAGAGGTATCCACAGGAGGAAATTTATACTTTCAACATTGTAGCCATAATTGTTCATTGTGAGCATCCTGCCTTGTTAAGGTATCTCATGTTGCAGTACCCTTTTTCTGGGCATCCAATCTGATCATTTCTGGAGAAATAAGGAGAAACTTTCTGACAGCGAGAACAATCAACCAATGGAACAGAAGTTGCCTTCAGAAGTTGTGGGAGCTTTATCACTTGAGACTTTCCAGAAGAGACTGGATTGCCCTCTGTCAGAAATGGTGTAGGGTCTCCTGCTTAAGCCCATGTCCCACTGCACCAACGGATGCAAAGAGGATGTAAAATGTTAAAAAAAGCTTGCCATCCATTTGAAAATGCGATGCATCCGTTGTGTACTCACTACGTACGTGTTTCATACGCTCTATCCGTCAAATATCCGTCAACTGCTATTTCATCCGCTCAAAACGTTTTGAGCTGCACAAAACTTTTTGAGCAGATGAACTTTCCGTCGCATACGATGTACATCCGCAACAACGATGTACATACGGGCAACAAACGTTCTACGTCCATTGTCATCCGTTACACGTCCGCTGTATCCTCTCGGCATCCTCTGGCCA
>BHFT01012933.1:0-13069 GCA_004320025.1 Laticauda laticaudata
CAATCATGTAGTCAAGTATCTCCAAAATTATACCTCCTGTAGAGTCATTAGATTTTTCTGATTCCTCAACATATGAAATTGACCTTGTTAATCTGGCTGTTTCTTTGTTTGTAGTTTTCTATCTTATTCATTGTTTGGTTTTGTTCCCTGCTCAAGTGTCTAATTAATCTGCATTAATACTAGTTGTTACAAGAAAACCAACTCAACAAATTGAGGAATTATATAAACTCAAGTAATGCACTTTTTGCAAGACTATCTGGGTCTGGCATGTCTCCAAACAAAACTGTTGATGTACGTGTAAATATAGGTGATTGGCTTCATTTGTAGTCTTTATCCAGTTTCTGCTCAAATAATCATCAAAGCTCTGTTACTGGAAGATGTTCAAATATAGCCAATCTTTTCATGTCAAAACAGTGATCTTTTGTGCAGATATCTTCCTAATTCCCAAGATTCTGTGGCTATTTCTTTAAGTTCATTCCCCTACTTTTATGTAAATTGATATTTTTGGTTGATCTTATTGCTTTACTTTTAACATTGTTGGCTGAAGGAACCGGAATAACATATTTCCAGTATGATTTAAACTGACAAAGTCTGTGAATAATTTGACATGTTTATTATCAGTGTCTAAAAACATAAATGAAAGGATAATAAAAACAAACAAATCATGTGGAGAAAATAGGACCTCCCAGACGTATCTTGCTGAGGTAATCTACTGCTATAATAGTCACAAAATATTACAAATGACTCTCTTTATTGCTGACTGAGTTGTTTTTATCTGTGAACTCAGAACGAGCAGTGGTGTCATAGTATTTTAGAGAAAGTTGACAGCTGGAGTGGCCTTTCAATTAAAATAAACAGTGTGATTTTCAAAAGTTGCTGCCTAACATTGCATCAATGTAAATGTGTATGTAGAGTCAATCATTTTCAAGCATTGTTATAATGTTTCTGCTATTACTCTTATCAAAATTAGTTCTGTAAGAATTCTTTTGCATATCATTTTCAATGAGTTGTATGAAAAAGATAAAAATAATTCTCTAGTGGTACAAATGGCTTATGTTAAATTCTGGAAATAATGGCGTGGATTTCTGTTTTACTATTAAACAAGATAGTCATGAAATTTAAACAAGTTCATTTCTCCCTCTTAAATGATAATATTATTTGCTTATTTCTATTTCATCCATATTTGAGAGTTCTAGTGCTCATAATACTGAGAGGAATCTCCTAAAAACATGTCTATTCTGCAACATTGCATCTTCCCCAATCTATGTGCTCTCTAGATGTGTAAACATCAACTCCCAATTCAAGAGTTAACATTCATATATGTGAACAGTGCCCAGCATCAAGAAGGCTAGTATAGCAAATAGTAGGGAAGGGAAGAATATCTGCATTAAACAAAAACATATCTTTGTTTTTATAAAAAAATAAAAGAATCCAACACGTTAGTACAATTAGTGAATTGAAAAATTTGTTTTTAAGTTTTTTATTTTTATTTACAAACATATAAATGTGTGAACAATGTGATACCTGGGAGGTCATACATTTCAGTACAAATAAATTGATATTAATCATATTTGTTCCATCTAACAAGCTTATATAATTCTAATAATAATACATATCTTTGCATTAATGTATAATCTTTTATTGTTCAATTTTCCATTATTTCTATGTTATCAGGAAGTATCAGAATGTGTGAAATATGTTGAAGAAAACAGATATCTGATCTGGTAGTTCAAATCAAAAGCTACTGTATTTATTAAGAATAGCTGGGACTGAAATATTCCAGGTTAGAAATTCATTTTGTAGCTTTTCATAACCTCACATGTTTGAGGAACCTACAACATTTCAGAAGAGCCAAGATTTCTCTTGGAAGTATGTATATGGAAACATTCTAATTGTATTATTTTGGTTTCCAAGATATTGGCAGATATCCAAGGAATATCTTCAGCTGGGGACAATGCTTGGGCCATTTTCTCAGTGGTGATTTATAGAGCCTTATAATATCATTCAAGCACTGCAGCCCAATATAGCGGTAATGAAAGCAGGCTTTATTGCTGCAACAATGGGAGAGTAATGCTATAGTATTCATTAGTGAGGAAATGGCCTTTGGTATCATGTAGTCATGTGGCCAATCTTTGAATTATCCCATTCACAATTAGGTCCTTATAGTACATAAAATTCTTACTTGAAATTCAGCTTAAAATAATTTGGCAACCTTCTATAATTAGCTATGCATTTTGATTGACCAGGCATTCTAAGCTGATTGCAATTAATTTGTAGAAGCAATTGCAATATGTTTATGCTTTGTTCTGGTTGATAAGCATATTTGAAGTGAAATTCATCATATTTCATTGTTTATGGCTGTAACAGTTGAAAAGTTAATATCTCTAAGGGACAAATGTTCCTTGCAAACTAAATAGGGAGCAATTTTTACAGAGAATATAGAATGACTGAATGATAAATGAAATGATAAATAAAATAAATAAATATTAATGATAGATAAATAGTAGATAAATGCAAAATTAAAATAGAAAATAGATAGTCTGTTATTTCCATCAACTTCCCAAAGGGAAAATCTAACAAGTTAATACAGTTGGAGATCTTAACACATTGCTGTGGGAATACAATTGCTGTGAAAATGTGGTGCACTTATTTTCCTATCCTTGGTACCTACCGTATTTTTATCTATCTTCTCAAAGCTTCACAGGGGTTACAAATTATTGGTTGGGCTTGCTGTCTTTTTTGCAGCTGTGAATAGAGGAAGAGGCATTGGAAATGGATAGTTGGAAGAATAATTGATGATTGAAGATTAGTCAAAATACTCCACATACAAATTAGTTTTACTTTTGGTGAGAAAAAGCTTATTAGATTTCCTTTGTTAACTTTACAAGTTTCTCTAGTAACTTAACATTGCTCGCAAGGCTGACATTGCTTTTTTCCCCCTCCTGACAATCAGGTGTGCCAGGTCCCCCTTGTTGTTTTACTGCTTTGCCCAGGAGGCTTCCCTGAGGCCCAGGAGACCAAAAAATGGAGCATGGGGGTTGCTGTGCGCCTCCCCTGTGCTCCATTTTTTGCCTTCCTGGGTCTCAAGGAAGCCTTTTAGGAGCAAAAATAGCCCCCAGGAGGCTTCCCTGAGGCCCAGGAGGCAAAAAGGGGCACGCAGGGAGGGGCACTGCAAAAAAAAATGTCCACCCAGTCACTTGGCCATGCCCACCTAGCCACTACTATCTAGCCACACTCACAGAATTAGTAGTAAAAATATTTGCATACCACCCCTGTGTATGCCTAGGTTTCATATATAAACTAAAATTTTCCTGTGATAATGAAGGAAGCAATGAACTGAGCTGAAAAAATAGCTTTTTCTCTATCAGTGCTAAATGCATGATAAGCATAAATCCAGACCTAATGTATTATTCATTCATAAAATTAAAGTTAAAAATGAAAACTCAATCATGTTGAAGAAGAGGGATGATGATGATGATGATGTTGTTGATGATGATGATGATGACAACGACAGTGATACCTGCAGGGCAATATCTGAGGAGCCGTGGTGGTGCAGTGGTTAGGATGCAATATTGCAGGCTAATTAAGCTCACTGACAGGAATTCAATTCTCACAGGCTCAAGGTTGACTCAGCCTTTCATCCTTCCGAGTTCAGTAAAATGAAGACTCAAATTGTTGGGGGCAATATGCTGCCTCTGTGAACTGCTTTGAGGGTGCTGTAAAGAACTACGAAATGGTATATAAATCTAAGTGCAAGTGCTATCTGCATATCCCAGGTCCTTGGGAAGGGCTGGATAGGTGAATAAAAATGCCAAATTGGCAACTAACCATAATGATAACCATTTTTATAATAGCTGCAAACCAATTAATTGTGGTACATCTTCTAGCATAGAGAAGAAATTTTCAAACTGGATGGGCATCGTTTGAACCAAATAGTCCAGGCAGTTCTATAGTCCCAACAATCTGATTCTTTCATTTCAGAAGTCCAGCAGAAAACTGACAAAGGAAATGTAATAGTGAAAATGAGGTAAGAGAGCACTGAAAAAAACTGGGGATTCGGGCTATACGTTAACTCAGCCTCAACTCTGAAACTTACCAAATCCTTTGACAAACTGTTCCAAGAAAATCTCTGTGTAACTGTTAAAACAGACTTAATGTGACTCAGCAGAACAGAGAAACCAGATATGTGAATCACTCCTGAAATGACAAGCACATGAAATCTTCAAATATGACTAGATATATGGGAATGTGATCAATCAGTTGTGTCTTTTTTAAATTATACCAAATGTTCTTTCTTTCCTACTTAATGAAGAATGTGCCAGCATAAGTATTGAAGAACATACACAAGATGCTGTGAAGAAGTATTAGATTTCTTGTTTTAATACTTTCAACTTGCTTTTGTGGATTTCTGGCAGTCTTATGATTACTACATATTGCACGTTACAGTTTGCAGCCATCAATCACAATGTTGCAATCTTCTGAGATATTGATTTCATTGTCCATATTGTGAAGTGTTTGGATATGCCTGTTTGTATACAAGAAAGGACAACAGATGTTCATGAACAATCCAGTTATTTGGTTCCGCCAGATAGTATTAAAAAGGTATGGAAACAAATATACATCAAAGAATAGGAAAGCTCTTCATTAACTATCCTCTGAAGTTCGAAGATTTTATTTTCCAGAATTCCCAGTCAACAAATGCAGTGGGGATCACAGGATGGTGGGAAATTCTGAGAATTCAAAGTCCCACATCTGAAAAGTATTATATAGGCTTAGCCATCATTTTATTTTAGCAATAGTGCATAGACATATATACCACTCCTGGTGCTGTAGAAGTCAGCACCTACCCCCTCCTAGAAGAATGAAATATTTTGAGGAATATTAAAAAAGGCAGAATATTCTAGTTCCCCAAAGAGAGAAATGGAGAAACATGTTTTTTAGAGGCAGGAAGAAGCCCGTGTCTCCCTGTCCCCAAACAGAAACTGAGGAAGCAGCTTTTATAAATGCAGATTTGGTAATCCATTTAAGACAGGATATTTTGAAACTCCCTGCAGCAAAGTCTGGACAAAGGCAGAATGGTAGGATTAGCCCCTTACCCAAGATCCAACATAGGACAGAACCATTAAGCCACAACAGGAATTGCCCAACACCCATTCAGAACACAAGCTCCCCCTCCCCCAATTGCACCATTCCAGAGCAATCTAAACTTCATCTGGGAGCTTAGCTAAACAATAAACCAGAGGTAAACCAGATTAGCTCAGATAAGCATCTAGGATTTGCATTTCCTCTTTTGCCTATAGAGCCAGCCATGACCCCTACATAACCCCTACATGACCCCATAGAAATCTGACAACGACCAATAGAATATTAAAGGACATGTTTTTGCATAGAAACAGGAAGCTTAAATACAAAGCCCAAAGAAGGTATAAAAACCACCCACTCTCAACTCCATTTGGTCAGCTGCACCAGAACCATAAACACTGGTGGTTTTGTTCATCATTAAACCATCTTTCCAATTAGCCTCCATTCCAGTGTCTTTCTCCCAGCTTGTAACTGAACCAGATGGATATTTCTTCCAACAGTGCTTTACAATATTCTCTGAGCAATTTACATGTTAATTTTAAATGTTAGTGTAACCAGTCAGCTCCAAATTGGGTATGATTTATATAGCAAAGGAGAAAGGGATGGGAGTGGTGAATCTCACCAGTCTGTAGCATATTCCTTGCTGTTTGTATCATGAATTTTCTTCCAAACAGCTGTATTCTGTGATCTGAATTTGATCTGCTTAGAAACAAAGCTCTTCAGGGCTGGGTTATAGGAAAGTTTCCATATTCGCATGTATCTCCTCTCTGTGGCTCTTTAATGGAATGGTTCCTTATTTATACTGGGTCAGGACAGCCCAAATGAAATATATGACCCTCCTGCTATCATGTAATTTGTCCTAAGTAATATTACAGCCAAGTACGTGCTGTTAAACAGATAAGAAAATGTCCAAATGTAAAAATCTCTCTCTTTTGCAAGACAGTTATTATCTTTAAAAGGGATTTTATTCAGCCACAGTTTTATTTCAAAATGCAATAACACAGGAAGTGAGGTGATTGTTTTTCTTTCTTTCTTTTTTTAAAAAGCAAACTCATACTTTTCAGAAAATTAACTGATTGTAATGCTTTGTAAAGCCTGGACTTTTATTTTATTGTGATAAAACCAAATGGATTTTCTCACCCTGTGAGTCTAAATATTTGGCAGTTTCCCCATAATGGCTCTAAATCAGCAAAGAGAATTGTAAATATCTTTTCAAAAGTGGGGTTGAACCTGCTCTTACTGATTATCTGCTTAGTATTTTCAGCTTGATTCACTGTCCCTGGGGTCCAATTTTGTTGAATAAGATAGATGACACTATGCTCTTTTTAAATTTCTTTCCTTTTCCATACAATCTTTTGGCATATGTTCAGAACTTTTCTAAAAATGAAAAAATATTTAAATAAAATATTTTGCCTCTCCTATTGGTTTTGTAAAGGAGACTGATTTATACTGCCTTATAATACATTTAGTAGAAAATTAACTATCTTATACTATAGTCCAACCTTGATAACTTTAAGCCTGGCGGACTTCAACTCCCAGAATTCCCCAACTAACAAAGCTGACTGGGGAATTCTGGGAGTTGAAGGCAACCAGACTTAAAGTTGCCAAGGTTGAAGATTCCTGCTACAGTCAGTGTTATCCATAAAATATAAATACACACACACACTCCACCTGCTTTTAAGAAAGATTCCCCCAAAAGTCAGGTAGTCTTTGACTTATGATCACAATTGTGTCCACAATCTCGGTTGTTTAATGACACATTTGTTAAGTGAGTTTTGTCCCATTTTACAACTTTTTGCCACAGTTGCGAAATGAATCACTGCCATTGATAGGTTAGTAACTTGGTTATTAATTGAATCTGGCTACCCCCTTGACTTTGCTTGTCAAAATCCTGGGACACTGCAACTGTTATAAATATGAACCAATTGACAAGCATCTGAATTTTGATCACGTGTCCATGGAGATGCTGCAATGGTCATAAGTGTGAAAAACAGTCATGTCACTTTTTCCAGTGCCGTTGTAACTTTGAACAATCACTAAATGAACTGTTGTAAGTCAAGGACTACCTGCATTTGTCTATACATAAATGATAAATAGTGAAAGATTGGCATATCCACTAAACATTAGAAAGAAAGCAAAATATTAAGGGACAATTTCTTTTCTTAGAGTAGCAAGAAAAACAATAGATTTTTTTTTCTTGAACTCTCCTTCTAAAAAATGTAACTCTTAAATCTAATTATATGAAAGAGAATTAGACTGTTTTCTGATAACAATCTTGAATTTCAGATAAGGCTTAATTATTATCTCTGTGTTCAATATTTCTTTTTTTAAAAAAATCCTGTCTGTGTTTTGTAGGTTTCCAGTGTAGTTTTGCTTATGTCTTTCTTCTTTCCCCTCCCATTACCAAAGCAATTCTAAGAGGGTTCATGCTCCTAGACCTAGGAGAATCTAATGCCTGATGATGTAAGGTGGAACTGAGGTGATGATGCTAGCACTGGGGAGCAACTGCAAATACTGGTGAAGTTTCACTCGCTCACCTGCTGCAAACCTCTAGCTGTGCAACTTGTTTCCTATCAGGCCATGGACTGGCAGTGGTCCATAGCCTGGGGAGTTGGGGACCCCTGGTTTAAGCTACTAGGTTTGTACATCTGAGTGAACGAGAGAGAATAAGAAATCCTTAGCTCAACAGTGTGATCGAAACTCTGCCTTTCTCACACATGAAAATTTTATTCGGGTTATCATCTTGATTTTTTTTTTTTACAAAACTTGCAGATACCATTTTTATTTATTCCTTTCCCTTAATCCCAAAGTGTTATTGTTTCACTAGTTATAAAAATTGCACATTTATTAATGATATTATTCAGATTTGTAATGGCTTCTTTCTTAGATTCTGACTTGATGCACATCCTATGGTATGTTTTTAGGACTAGCTGGTGTAAGCAGGATTTGGTCTGCCTTCAGATGAGTCAAGTATATATGCTGGAAGACAAGTTTTGTATTAATGGACTTATAATTTTAGAATGAAACTAACTGTAACTCCTATTTGTTATGCTTTCGTGGAATGCCAAATAAACACCTTATTAGTAGGCAGGGGTGGGATTTTACCAGTTCACACCTATTCACTAGAACTGGTTGTTAACATTCTAAGCAGTTCGGAGAACCGGTTGTTAGAAGAAATTACTGGCCTAATCCTGTAAGGAAGGCAGGAAGGAAACATTCTTGTGTTGCTTACAGAAACTGCCTCTCCATTAACCCTTACGACACTCTTGGCAGGACTAGACTTCCTATCTCAGGAGCATCTCTGGAGTTTTTCCCCCCTCCTTTGCTGGTACTTTGCTTGTGTGGAGTGACCAGTCAAAGTTACAATGGCACTGAAAAATGTGACATGACCATTTTTCACACTTGTGACCGTTGCAGCATCCCCACCCTCATGAAAGGCCAGGTGAGGAGATGTGTGCCTCAATGTGAGTGATATTGAGTTGGCCACGCCTAGCCAATGACATGACCACCAAGCCACACCCACCAACTAAACCATGCCCACAGAACTAGTTGTTAAAAAATGTGAATCCCACCCCTGTTAGTAGGCAATGTTAAACATATCTGTGTTTCTTTTACTTACAACATCCATTATTTCTTGGACAGCACAGATTAGTTGATGTGTGCATGAAGAAAATAGGGAGCTAGTAGCTTCTCCAGTATAAAGAGTGCATGCTAACACAAATATGGTCTGACCTAGAAAAATGTAGCTAACTGGAATGAATCTTCATCATGAATCATTAGAAGAGATAACACTTTGGCTACAAGAGGAAAAATCTTGATGAAGGCCAGTTGTAAAAGCACAACCTGGTATTTTCATGATGACTTGTGACTTTAGTAGATGCTTTTTTGTTGTTACTGCAAAGCTTAATGAAATAACATTTCTTGTACTGGGAATCCCCTTTCCCTTCATAGAGAGCTTGGCTTTGAAGAGATACTTTGAAAATCATTGGCAGCCACTACAAATAACACACCATTGCTGAAAATATATTCCACATACTTCCTTTTGCATTAAGAAATTGTCATTATTGTTACAACTGTGTAATCAAGTCAGGAGTTGTAGTGTTTTAATATCGTTTATACCATGGCATGATCAACATTTTGTACGTTTTCCAACTGAGCAAACTGCATCTTCTTATGTTCCAGAAGAGAGAGTAATGTGTTTGTTGTAGCAAAAACAGCAGAGGCCATGATACCTTCAAAGGCTAAGAGATTTATTGCAACATAAGCATTCATGAACAACAATCTACTTCCTCACAGCATAGTCCACACTTTGTAAGCATGGATCCATATACATATAGAGAGACCCATAATATTTCCCTGCAGAGATCAAATGTGCAGTATATAAAATAAATATAGTGATCCATTCAAATACTAACTGGAACTGTTATCCTCCTAGCTCTGCTAACATAACAGCTGTAAAACCTATGTTTCCAATTACATCTGAATTAAAGAAAATTATATTTCATACAATGTATATGTTGGCAATTTCACATTCAGCTTCATTTTTCTCAACATTTTTCCACTACTCTTAATATTCATTTTTATTGTGAGATGGGCAAATCTTTCCCTGGCATTCTTACTTACTTCAAATGGCTATCTTATTACTCTAATTGTTGAGATCAGTATTCATAAAACAAAATGAGAAAGCCAATAATAATTTGTAATCTTACTTCCCAACTTGATTATTTTAGTTTTGGTTGCAAATTGCCCTGTTTTCCTAAAACATAACACAAGACCTCAGGGTCTTGTGAAAGAACNGTCCAGAATAGAAAGTCCATTCCACAACTTAGACTGCCTTTACCTTACAAACTGTCCTTATAGTTCCTGCCTCTATTGGGAAATGACTCCACTTTTATACTGTGAAAAAAATCATGGGGGTAAAACATTTGGAATGTTAAGAATATGTGAATTTGGCAGGCCCATTGATTGCCACTGGATTACCTTGCTGCCAGGAGTTTATTTAATAGTTTTGATTCAGATTGTAAGAGCCTGTTGCTGTGTGGAGAAAGTTTCCTCCTTTAAATTCCTGGGAGACTACCTCAGTGAAGATCTCACCTGGAAAGTCAACACAACCCAAGTGGCCAGAAAGTCCAACAGAGACTCCATTTCCTCAGGGTCTTGTGAAAGAACAAAGTGGAACAACAACTGATGACCTCCTTTTACCAGTCCAGAATAGAAAGCATCCTCTCATATTACATTATGCTTGACAGCCATGGATAGAAAGACACTACAGAGGGTAGTGAGCACAGCACAAAACGTCATGGGCTGTTCCCTGATATCACTAAATGACATCGCTAGGCTCTCTGCCTTAGAGAGTGAGGAAAATCCTTAGAGATGACTCACACCTAGTCAGCACTTCTTCACTTTCCTACCATTGGGCAAGAGATATAGAAGCATAGCTAGCCTCACCAACAGGCTGAAGAATAGTTTCTAGCTGTGGGTTGTCAGACTCCTGAATGGAAAATAACTTCATGTCAACATAGTATGACAGACTTGCATGGCCGGTGTCATAAGATTGTGTTTATTAATAGGATTCACTGGATTAGGGACTTTCTGTCTTCACTGTGAGTTGTGTTGGGGGGTATGCATAAAGGGAGGCTCAGCCAATTTCATTGTACACATGTTGTACTCTGGCAATAAAAGTTAGTTTGATTTGATTTTTTCTAAGGTGGTGTGCTTTATCATTGACCAGGCAAAATTTTGGGCAGTGGGTTAAGGATGGTGAAGGGTCAGTAACACAACTCCACCTAAGGCATCTGTGAATACCAGCCAGATTATCATACTAAGAATGTAGTTGGGGCCAGTGCTGAGAGGCCAACTGGGGAATCTTCTGTGAGTATGTTGATTCCACTGGCTCATCTCTTGCCAGTGGCCTTGCCCTGCCCATTACCTGCTTAGGAACTGCCTAATTTAAAGACAACCCTGTTTACACTTTGCTCTCCTCGACATTTTACCATGTTACCACAGACCAAGAGGTGTGCTGATTTTTGTTTTGTGATGGAAAAAAAGCAACGGGTAGTTTCAGGCAATTATTTACTGATTTGTTTGTTTATTTTATTTAAAGGTTCCATATTGCCTCTGAATGTTGTGTACAGTAAACCACAATATCAAAACTAAAATAAATAATACAAACTCAAAAGAACATAAAATATTAATTGATGCCAGGATCTAAAATTTGTTGCATCTTGACCCAAATCCCTGAAGAAAGAGCCAGGTTTTCTCTGTCTTTCTAATGACCTACAGCTTCAGAGCCAATTGTATTTCATGGAGAGATCATTCCAGACACTGGTTTGTCAAAAAATCAAACTCATAATTTTATTTAGCTAACATAATGAGTTTAAGATTAAGTGGTTCCTATAAGCCTATTTAAATTAACTTTTCTCTTCATTACATACTAGTCTGTCTCATACTGCATAACAGAAATAATTTGGAATACAAAATATAACAAGAAATAGGTTAGAAGAAATCACTACAATCTGGAAGAAATTATATGGAACACCTCTGAAATACTTATTTTGTGCTTGCTAGTTTTATTTTAATTGGAAAAGAGTGTGACTTTATTCAGGTGCCCTCAGTGGGAGCTTGGAATCTAAGTATTTATTGTTCATTAAACACAACTCTTGCCAAATTATATTGCAATCATGTATCCATAAACTGTGATATATTACATAAACATTTGGCATGCAAATAATTGTTTGACATTTTCCTGAGTCAAAGGTTCAAGAAAACATTGGCGTATTGAATCACAGCTGACATTCTTTCATTAAGTATTCCACTACCTAGTCGATTTAAAACATTTCTAAGAATGGATTTTCATCATGTTTCATGCTATGTACATGCTATATACACATACACACTTAAAGTCAAAATATACAAATGCTATCTCACTGTGAATGAAATACAAGCGCATCTTTTGAATATAAAACAGATATGTCATTGCACAGATAGGAGGTCTTCAGAATAATAAGTCAAATTTCTGTAGAGATATATATAGCAATCAATTTTCTTCAGTTTTCCTTTGAACATTGAAGTGGAAATTCATGGTATAGTAAAAAGTAGAATGTATCCAGACAAGAATTCAGATTGATTAATTTTGATTCCATATTTTATGTTTATTATTATTATTAGCATGGAACAATATCTATGCCAATACAGATGACTTATATTGAGGTCACATATTTTAGCATAAATTTAAATTTCCCATAAATATAACTTGATGATTCAATACATCTGTTAGACAACCTATAGATACTGGAATAGATTCTTGCTTCTAAGAGGTTAGGGTGCTTATAATATGAATAATATAAAACGAACAGCTAATAGGTTAGACCAGTTGTAAAAAAAAGTTATGAATGCAGGACAGGTCCAACATTCATACTAAAAGCTCAACATAACAAAGTGGGTTAAAGAACTTTCAAAAGGCAGATGGGAAGAAGACACACCTTATTCCTTCAGATTCCAAACTTGTGTCTGGCTAGTTTTCTCTCCAGAGTACCCATTTCCTCAAAAAGGTGTACAAAATACTAGAGCTTATTCATCAAGAGCCATTTTAAAAGATCTCTTAGTGGATGTCTATTAAAAATTGGTCTGATGTTTGACTTTTATTCTTGAATGCATAAAAATTCAGAGAAACACATGTGACATATGGTTGAATAACAGTATGGATTCCACTTATTTTATTTATTTTATTTTGTCAAGCGATTATAAGATAATATATAAGAATAAATGTAGTATGAATGCATGAAATGGATACATATAAGAAAAATAAAAAGAAACAATAGGAGAAGGATGGTAGGCAGGTTGGTGTGCTTATGCACACCCCCTATAGACCTCTTAGGAAAGGGGTGAGGTCAACAGTAGACAGTTTAAGATTAAAGTTTTTGGGGTTTGGGGAAGAAACTACAGAGTCAGGTAGAGTATTCCAGACATTGCCCACTCTGTTGCTGAA
>BHFT01012945.1:0-15500 GCA_004320025.1 Laticauda laticaudata
CCCTTTTGAGAGTGGATAACAACGGATGGAACATTTTTCTCGTCCGTTGTGTCCTTTTTGCATCCGTTGGGCAGTGTGACATGGCCTTAAGGTCACGCAGGGAGGAGACGATTAAGGAAAAGCGAGGTCTATTCAAGAGGAGATTACCATGATCTTTCTTGTGGCTTGCAGGTGGGAGCTATGTATATAAGTTTGCAACTGCAAAGTTAGAATTGCTGAAGTCAATTAGTGTTCACCTTGAAAGAGGCTTATCTTTGCTGATGTTCTTCTCATGGATTTTTCTCTGTTATTTTCCTGGAGTTATAATTAGTTGTTATAAACTAATTATAGTTTATTATAATTAAGTCTCATCAATGCGGTTTGTCTTGGTTTTTTTCTTTGTCTCATTATTTACTTTTATGACTTTAAACTGTGACTAATAAAACAGTTAAGTTGAAGGGTTTACAAGACCTTAATCTATGTTTTGAGTTTGGGGTTATTTTGAAAGACTACGGGTCATCACATCCATTTTCTCTTTGTTACCTTAAAACCCACCAATCTATTAAAGTCCTTCAGCTTCTTCATTAAATGTTCAACTCCCTTCTGAGGTTCTAGCAATACCATTGAAAGCTTTCCATTTGGAAGCCTCTTTCTTTATTCTCAAACCTCTAATTTGTTCCTCTTATCTAATGTCTTCCAGACTAAAACAAAAAGTAAACATCATTGTAATGTCCCTTTCTGAAAGGTTTAGTCAACTTTCAAAAATTGCTTTTTATCATTTAATTTTGTGCTTATGTAAGTTTTGGTAAATTCTATTTTTTCAAATAATTACCAATCTGTTCCAATATTTGAGAGGCTGCTGCAAGGAAGAGGGGATCCATCTATTTTACAAAGCACCTAAAGGAAGGACAAGACAAAATGGATAAAACTAATCAAGAAGAGAACCAACCTATAACTAAGAAAATCCTGATAGTGACCACAATTAATCCTAATGGTAAAAATAGCTTGCCTCCCAGAAGTTATGGATGATCACTGGAGATTTTAAAGAAAAGATTGAACAGCCATTTGTCTGAAATGGTATAATATGTGCCTTAGCAGGAAGTTGGACTAGAAGACCTCCAAGGTCCTTTCCAACTCTGTTATTTATGGATATTTATAATCCAACAGTGATATAATCCTTTCCATCTCAACTTCCACAGCGACATATTTGCCTCACTTTACAAATCTATAAGTGTGGAATCATATATATTGATATAATATCTAACTTCATAATGTATATTAATAGATATCATATTTTATCTTATTTTTATTTTATTTATTGTTTTGTATAATATTCTATTATATAATTCTAGATATAACCATAAGCAATTATTGAGAACTCTGCACATATACCAAGGCTAAGAAGAGAGAGATGTGTTAGGCAGAAATTTTCCTTGGAAATTGATAAGAGAGAAGTCACTATAGAAATGTAAGAGTAGGGACATCAATACATTCTTATCCACCACATCCTTGTAAAATATTGTATAATTAGAAGTGGTTGTTATAAGCCAATTTTTCTCATTCACATGCAGTATGCAATAAAATTAAGGTATTACATAGGAATGTTAAGATACTTTAATCCATTTTAATCATACTGTTTGCCAGATACTAACCTCTACACATTCCTGAGGTTTTGGTTTCTCAAAGAACTGATTTGAATATGTGCAATTGACTAAATAGAACTCCTCACAGGCAATGCTGCCAACAGGGATAAGCTATTTGCTACTATACTCATGCAATGCACACAAGCATAAATCCCCATATAAAATAAGAACATTATTACCTGGTGTATTGATCAGAAACACACATACACACACACACACACACACACACATGCACATGCGCGCACACACACACACACACATATATACTTGTTCCAGATCGCAAGCCAATATTCCAGTTATTATAATTTACAATATCTTAATTGTGATTCCGTGAACACAAAATAGAAAATATATTATTACAGGACACAGAGGTATTCGCATTCTTTTGTTCATAATATGAACACATCCTATAGAATCAAGTCAATCAGTCAGTTTTTTTAGAGCAATATAAGCAATGTGTTTATGAATGTTTTATGACTGTTTATAAATCTGTCTTAAAATATAGCACATAAAATTTAAGGCAAAGTTGAAATACATTTTTGTTTATGTATTTACTGAATTTCTGGCTCATCTCACTGATACATCAAGTCTTGGTGGCTTACAATATAATAAATTTAAAAGTATTAGAAAACAATTAAAATTAGAAAAAATGAAGAGAAAGCTAAAAGCCTGAAGGTGGGAATCTTTTCTCTCCAATCACCCATGCTCAATGTGGAAGGTCATTGTTGGGTCCCTAGGCCAAACAGCAGAGTCAAATTTTTAGGCTCTTCTGGAACGTGAACCTCATATTCCCCAATGGGAAAATATTTTAAAGAGCAAGGGCCAAAGGAAAAAAGATTCTTCTCCAAGATCCTGCCAATCAGAATTATTTGGCTGATAGGGTCTGAAATAGGCCTATTCACTGGAAAATCTAGGGTGAGCTAGTCCCATTGGGGTGAGAGGATTCTTCAGATATGGTGCCAATGGTGGGATTCATTTTTTTTTTTTTTACTACTGATTCTGTGGACGTGGCTTGGTGGGCGTGGCAGGGGAAGGATACTGTAAATTNCTTGGTGGGCGTGGCAGGGGAAGGATACTGTAAATTCTCCAGTCAGAGGTGGTATTTGCCAGTTCTCCAAACTACTCAAAATTTCCATTACCAGAACTGGTAGAACTGGTCAGAACCTGCTTAATACCACCTCTGATCCTTGTCATAAAATCTTTAAAGGTTGATACCTTGAACTGGATCTGGAAACAAACTGGAAATGGACAGTGCAACTCATATAACAATAAGTGCCACATGTGCCACCCAAGAGTCCTTCAACAAAGCACTGCATTTTTGTTCCAGTTGTATCTCCTAAATACTCTTCAGGGATAGCTCCATGTATGTTGCAGTAATCCAACTCCATCCAAAACGAAGGATGAAACACTCAGATTCCAAAGCCTTTGGAATCCATTGCTTAGAATACATCTGCTAGAACTTGGCCGCTCAAGCTGGGGTAGCATTCTATCGGCTTGCACCAGTTCGGTAGAACTGGTTGTTATGGTTCCCGGAAGCTCGGAGAACTGATAAATCGGGCCTCTGGCTGGCCCTGCTTCTCTCCGCCTGCTTCTCTGCTCCCTGCCCAGTCAGTCCCTATCGCACATGTGCAACATTGTGCGCATGCGCGACATGCCTGCAGCCTATTTTTGCCCGTCTGCCAGGCTAGCCATTGCTGCCTGCCTTTTGCTGTGGCTGAGTGAAAAGCTTGCAAGTCCCCTTCCTTTGGGAAATGGCTCCTGGGCAGCAGAGAAGTAACCCAGTTGAATCCTGTTTCCTGCTGCCCAGGAGCTGTTTCTCGAAGGACAGGGACTTGCAAGCTTTTCACTCTGCCAGGAGAGGCTCTCCCAGCAAGAGCAGGTGAGAAAAGCAGCCCAGAGGCAACATGAGCCTCTCCCCTGTTTCTTCCAGCTGAGCAGCCCTAATCTGCCTGCTCACAGGTAAGCCTGCAAGTCACACGAGTCCCTCCTTTCCCACTGTCCCTGGGCCTCGTCCAGCCCTCTATGGGCCTCACCCTTCACTCCATGGGCCTCACCCTGCCCTCCATGGGCCTCACCGTAGCTCCCCAAGCCTCGTTCTTCCCTCTGTGGGTCTCCCTGAAGCTTCCTGGGCCTCTCCCAGCCCTCTGCGGGCCTCCACGTAGCTCTCCAGGCCTTGCCCTGCCCTCCGTGGGTCTCGCCTTACCCTTCATGGGTCTCACCTTGCCCTCTGCAGGCCTCCCCTAGCTCTCTGGGCTTCTTCCTGCCCTCCGCAGGCCTACTTGTAGCTCCCTGGACTTTGCCCTGCCCTCCATCGGCCTCCCTATAGCTCCTCAGGCCTTGCACAACCTTCCATGGGCCTCCCCGTAGCTCCCAAGGTCTTGCCCTGCCCTCTGCAGGCATCCTCCACCTTGCACTGGTCCGTGTTGGGCTTCCTCTTGCCTGGCCCCAGTTTCTTGATGCAAGACCAAGGTGGGGCACCATTTCTAGGCCAGTCCAGCCAGCAAATGGGCAAGCAGGCAGCCTCATTGATGTGGCAATGACGGTGGCCAGATCATGCCATGACCAATTGCTTTCTTTGCTGTGCTGGGGCTGAGCCTAAGCCTGAGAAGGGAGACAGAGGTGCTCCAAAAGGGAGGGCGGGAACTCCTGGGACTGCTTTCCGTGGCTGCTCCAGCCCCTGTTGAAAGGGAGGGCAGATGGATGTTCCAGGGGCCGGGGCTACTCCCTTTTCATTCTCCCACCACCCACTGCTCTGGAGCTCACCGGATCAGTTCATCACAGACCAGGTGTGTGCGTGTCATGAGAGAGAGTTTGGTATGTGTGTGTGTGTGTGTGAGAGAGAGAGAGACAGAGAGGGAAGGAAGGAAGGAAGGAAGGAAGGAAGATAGAAGGGCAAAGGAAGGAAAGGAAGACGGCAAGGAGGAGCTAAGAAGACAAGAGGGAAGAGCAAGAAAGGAAAGAGGAAGAGAATAGAAGTAAGAAGAAAAAAAAGAAATAGGAAGAAAGAAAAGAAGGAAGAAAGAAAGGAGGGAGAGAATAGAGAGAGAAAGAAGAAAGAAGAAAGAAAGAGGAGAGAAAGAGAGAGAGAGAGAGAGAGAGAAAGAAAAAAGAAAGAAAGAAAGGAAAGAGAAGAGAAGAAGAAGAAAGAAAGAAATGAAAGAAAGAAAGAAAAAGTCCACGACCCACGACAAATCCTATACTTGGAGCAGTTTAAAGAGAGAGCGTTAAAAGGATTATGTGCTGTTAAGCTCCAAAACTTTTTAGCCGGATTTGTGGCTTGCAGCAGCAAATAACAGTTTGGAGCTTGTTAAAAAAGACCAACTCCTCACCAGGGGCAATGTGTTTCCAAACCAGCTCTGGTTGCAGGAAAATGAGATTGTGAGGGATGCTTTTATTTTGTTCAGATCACAGGTAAAAGAACCGGTGCATGGTAGGAGGCAAGGAGCCACATCCTAAGCTCAAGGGGCTAGCAGGGAGATGCATTCCGATCCACACTGGGGATGACTTGCTGGTGGGGAATTCAGAAACTTGGCAGGGGAAAGGGACGGGAAGGGCAGGAATTGTTGCCTCATTGTTGGGTTGCTTTTGTGATGAGTTTTGCACGACGTTTTGTGTGGTCGGCCTTGCAAAAAGTCGGGCATTGCTTTTGTATGAGCATGTGTGTCTGAAGAGGAGAGAGGAGAGAGAAAGGAAAAAGAAGAAAGAAAGAAGAAGAAGAAAGAAAGAAAGAAAGAAAGAAGAAAGAAAAGAAAGAAGAAAGAAAGAAGAATAGAACATGGAGGCAGAGAAGAAAGAAAGAAGAAAGAAGAAGAAAGAAAGAAAGAAAGAAAGAAGAAAGAAAGAAGACAGAAAGAAAGAAAGAGGAAGGAAGGAGGAGGAAGAGAAAGAAAGAAAAGAAATAGGGAAGGGAGGGAGAGTTCAAGTTTAACAGATTGCCATGCTCTGCACAAAACTAATAGTGCACTAAAATAAGGGCGTTTTATATGATTCAAAAAGACAGATTTGTACTCAATCCCACCTAAACAGGCAATTTTTCAAATAATTTACATAGTCCTTAAATAAACATTATTTAACAGCATGATTCTGTTTTTCCTTTTCTTGGTCATTTTCTCAACATAACATCAATTGAGAAACAGGATAAAAAATAGAAATATCGAATTAGTCTTATCTGTGCTGCATCTGTTGATTTAACTTATAATATGAATAGTCACTCTAACCCAAGGTGTTCCTACAATTTATCCACCCTTCAATCATATCATCACCACGAGCGTAATATTAATAAGAGAATTAAGCAAATAAGTTGGACTCTCTATTTCCTGCTTATATTATTAGAATGAAAGTTGTCAGCTAACATGTCAAACTAAAAAAATAGAAAACAATCCCATTAAGACTGAGACGCTGGAACCTACCTGTTAACACAGGAAGTGCTAATATATTGGTAACAAGGGAGAGTTTTTTTAATTTTACTCGCGGTTTTCAAACAGGAAAATAAGATGTATTTAGCTTGTGGCCACATGATTAATTGGGCATTGGCAGGGGGGCTTCCAAAAATCTTTAGCAACCAGTTTCTGGGCCCAGTTGATGATGGATGGTATGGTAGAAGAACGTGGCTATCGGCTTCATGCAATCAGGGGGCATTTTCACCCTCTTGGGCTCCAGAGGCTTTACTTGAGCCCTCTGGACGGGAAAAGAAATGGCTCGCAAAGGCTCTGAAAGGAAGAAACAGCCTCTAAGGGCCCATTTTTCATCCTCCCCGCGAACTTCCATACGGGCCCCTGCACTTACCTGGCATCCAAATGGGCCATGTGAGACTCCTGGGATGGCGGGAAGGGAAGGGGCCAGATGGTGGGATTTACCAGTTTGCCAAAACTGGTCATTAACAATGAATAAATTAGCTTAGCACTCCATCCCTAGGCATATGGTTGAAGAGGTAGTGATATACTCCTGACTATGCGAAAGACAACTTTGGTTTAAGCCGGAGGAAAAATAGAAAATGCTTTTGTGGCACAGAATAATTTTATTTTAATTTCAGACAGTTTTTACTTTTAGGATTAGTTCTAAAATTTCACTCTACCAAATAGGTTTCTTATGTTGTATTTATGTCTTTGTGGAAAATAGATGAATATTTATTTATACTTAGAATGCTGTGGTTTTCCTTAGCATTAAAAGTTTGTTCCATTTTACATAGGAGGCGGTCATGAATATTCTGGTTGTTGGTTTATAAAGTTTTTCATGGAAATTATCCCACTTCTTAAATCCCCTTAAGGAATACCAAGATTTTGAATGCTATGGAACGATCTGGTGGATGAGGCATTTTTGTTTTTTGCCTTTTGCTTCATTTGTGATTCAACGAAGATTGCTCTAGCCAATGCAAGCTTATAAACAACATTACCCACTTAATTCCAAAATGCTAAGCCTTTGTGACTCTCTATCATAGCGTTTCCTCATTCTGGGGACCTGCCAATATCTTGATTTCTAGTTCTTGAATTTGGGAAACATGAATTAGGTTTGACATAAATGAAGATGATTAAGGATACATCTTACTATGGATTTCCAGTGCCAGTCACTTATCTGCAATAGGATAAAAAATAAACTGAGAAGTAATATGATTTGTGCAATTTAGCAGATTTTTTAATCTTATAATTTTTGTGTGATGTATGTATAGTTATGTTATCATGGTTATGTCAGCATGAAGTAAACTCAACATTCTTTTAATTCTCTTTTCCTTAAAAAATGCTGGATTTCCAAAGTGAAATATTTCTGAGTAACAGTATATTAAAAAAAATCGAAATTTGCACTCTCTCCCTCTACAAATTTTTTAAAGATGGCTTTCATTTTGAATAACCAAGATGGGGTTTTCAAGATGCTGCACACATGGATGCTGTGGTAACATGGACTCTCTTTCTTCAGTTATTTAGTATGTTATGTTGATTTGTCAATTTTACAAGTACGGTAGTAAGAAAAATATAGTCTTTGAATACAAAAGATAGATACTTGTAAGAAAAATAAAAACAATAGGAACAGGGACTAAGTCGGGCTAACTTATATGTGCGCTTATATGCATGTATTATTATTTTCTGATGTTTTTTTGGCCAATATGTAAGATAGAGGCATTTATTTCTTGATGAGATTTGAAGTTGCCATTTGTTTGGACCAAGTCTGATATATAGTTTCAGTCTTTTTGAAGGACAGCAGAATTGTGCTGTGGTGTTGATAAGCTTTATTTCATGCAGGAATAGAAACGCAGTTTGCTCTTGATATGATCAAGAGGTCATTTGATGTCGAGGTATGGAAGATTGGTCCACTATGTAACACTGCTTGGGGAACCACTGTTTGAAGGTTACAGAATTTGATAGCGACGCTCCAATTTTTTAGATATTGTTGTCTGTTTGACAGGACTGCTTCTATCGAACGGACGATGATTATGCAAGTATCAGAGAACTGTAAGATTTTAGTCTTAGGAGTAGTTCTATGTATAGTGTTACCACTCTGAAATCAAGGCTTTACAAGAAGTCTAAATGTAGATTGCGTCTATTTGTTTACCCTGATCTAGTTTATGTGTAGTCCATAAAGTTTTTGTAGGTAAGAAATTGCAGATTACAGGATAGTTTTTTTCTGAAAACCAATTGTTTATGTGGAGAGTAGGTTATGTGTTGTCATATAGAGTGGAGTTAATGGATTGGTTAATAATTGGTTCATGACTTTACAGGCGACACAGCATAAGGAGATTGGTCTGTATTTTCCCAATGGCTGGGGGTTCCAATTTTTTTGAAAAGATCGGATGACTGTGGTTGTGACCATATGTTTTGGCAAAGGGCTGGTCCTGAAAGATTTTTCAAAGATTATGCTTAGAGGTTCGGCTATGGCATGGATAAGCTTTTTTAGAAGTAGGCACATATTCATTTTCAGTCAAGTAGAGGTGGGAAACGGGGATGTTTTAAGATTGCGCAGATGTGGCTTTTTAACAATGATATCTATTCATGAATGTATTTAAGATCATTGTAATTGTTTGTGATTTGACTAGGAAGTACTGAGCATGATCATTACTGTTTACAAATACACAGTTTTAGTAGCGTTGCAAAGATATGGCGACAGGAAATTGTGTTAAGAGGCTTTGCTTTGTGATGGTGTCATCATTGTAAGTCTTTGGGGCCATTAGTCTTTCAAGGGGTGGGATGGACTTGAATCTTTTAGTTTGTTTACAAAATTGTAGAATAACACAGGTGGAATTTTGATGCATAGAAGGTTTTCTCTGTTTAATGTGATATGTAGTGCATCTCGTTTTTATCTGTGGCATAGATTTTGTACAGCTTTTGAAGTTGGGCAACATGACAGATTCTGTTTTTTTTTCGCAAAGCTGATCACTTTTTGAGATGAACTCCTTATTGTTTGGGATAATCTGTTTTTATTTCCTGGTTTTGGAAGTTGTTATTGTGTAGATATATGTTTGATGGCTCTTTGATTTTTAGAAGAATTATGTTGTCAAATGGTCTTCAACAGTGTTGCATCCAGTAAATAGAATTGCAATAAGGGAAAAGAGTAATGGATTAATAAGATCATAGTTGCCTTTTTTGAAGTTATATTGGGTTTTGTTCATTGTTGATGATTTTTGTGTGGCGTATGTAGACAAAAATCAATTCATAGTTGTGGTCACCGTTGAAAGGGTTCTTAATTTGTATTCCATAAATTGAATTCAATCTATTGCAGAAGAGCTCTTCCACCTCAAAGAAAACGCAGGTGGGTAGGTGGGCAGCGGGCGGCTGAGGAGCAGTAAGCCAGCGGGTCCCAAGCGCATCGCAAGCTGAGAAACAGCCACCATATTTAGCACGACAGCACGCGAGAATGACCGAGGTTAGTGAAGAAGAGATAAGCCCAGTATCTTTGGAGGCACTTGCAGAGCGCCTCCATGCACCTGCACCGCTTCTGAGACTCAGTTTCCATACCACCCCGGCGCGTGGTCCTCTTTCATGCAGAGGGCTGCGGGAGAAGGTCATAGTCTGCGCTGCGATGAGGAGGAGTAGGTGCAGCATGGGTTCTCTGCTTGTTTGAGAAGTGAGGACGCACGGCATACTAGGGCCAGAGCAAGGCAAGCGTGCTCTTCCGGGTGAGATCTGGGAAGCGAACGGCAGGGGCGGAAGCGAGGGCATGCACACACTCATGGCTTAGGTTTCAGACTCTGCCCAGTCGCACGGGTCTAGATAGACAGCAGATAGAGAGGGTCCAACGGGGAGCGCTTGCTGCCTTGGTGAGAGCTTGCCTCAGGAAGGAGGGCCGCCTGTCAGCTGCGGCTGGCGCCCCAGGTCTAAGCTTAGTCAGAGAGAGGGTGCCCCAAAGGTGGGAAGGACGGGCTGGCGGGCGCTAACTTCAGTCGTTCCCCACGTAGATTCAGGTCTATAGGGTGAATAGAGATATATATATAGACTGGCACAAGACGGCTTGGACCCGTGCTTGCTCACAAGCTCCAAACCTGCGCCGCCTGCCACCTGGCGTTTCCTTTTTGAGGTGGAAGAGCTCACTGGGCTGAAGGGCGACGCGTTGCAGAGGGCGCGGCAGTGTAAGGGAGGTCGTGGGAAGAAAGGCAAGCGAACCGAAGAGACCCCGGGAGATCGCTCCCCACAAGGAGTTGGGCTGTCCTCATCAGGCGGGGAGGAATATAATATAGATATATAGTAGGGTGTCATTTTTTTAATTTCGCTTTACCTTTGAAAGGCAAAGGAAAGGCGGCGCCGAGCGCTGAAGCCAAGTGTCTCCTCAGGGGCTCTGGGTTGCAGGGAGGAGCCCTGACCTGTGGCTGCATGTGGCTTGCGAAAAGGCATTGCTCTAATGCTGTGGCAGCAAGGGGAAGGCGGGTAAAATTGGTAGGCGAAAGTATCCAGATACTGAAAAGTGCCCACAGAGGACAGAAGAGCACATTTCCAACGGCAAGCAAAAAGTATAATTCCTAAAGAAGACAGCAATTCCAAAAAGATATATATATATAATAATTCGGGGAAGGAGAGGCTTAATTTGACAATTTAAGCCATCAAAACATGCGTGGGGCTTCATACACGTATTGTCGAGGAGCGGCTCATATTGTTGAGAAAGCACGGTAGAGAAAAACATATTATTGGGGAACAAAGTATATACCAATATTAAACATAGGCTATATAAGTTATACAATTAATCAATTGGGACATCGACTAATATGTCACTATTTTCAGCTCCAGCTGTAATAATATAATAATATAAAAAGACAGTGAAATCTTGGCGAAGAAGATGCTTCACAACTTCAGATGTTTAATAATGCGTTTACACCTGACCTAGAGGTGCCACTGGAACTTTACTGTGCTATATCAAACACTGCAGCAATAGTATCACTGTGGGTAAACATATTAGGATCTTCCCAATCAGAAACCTGGAAATGAAATCCGTCAGTTGGCTGGAGTCTTTACAGATCTTCAATTGGTCTTTATCTCAGTCCATTTTCAGTCCATCTTGTTTGAAGGCTTCACATGTTCCGCCTGCCATAAGTTCCCTATAATAACCTACATGAGTTCAGTAATCAGTGGCATTCTCATCTAGCATGCTAATGAAGTGCTTAGAATGTCCGGCACAACTCATTTCTGGTCTTCAATACATTTAATAAAGACCAGTTTGCCATACAGAAAAAAATAGATCTAACAGAGGGACTATAGCCCATACACTCTTCACACTGCTCTGAACATATTAGAAAGAGTCAGAAGGGCTATGTGAGGAATGCTTTTGAGCATTTTAAGTTCTGCGTTTAACACAAATTCTTTACATGTAGACAGTGTCTACCTCTATGGACTGACTTTCTCATTAATCTTGCTTTGGATTATGGATTGCCTGTCTTGGCCACTCAACAGAGGGTCAGAATTAAGTAATCTACCTGCCTTTCACCCTTATTTCTTATATACTGGACACACACAGGAGATTGTGTGTTGTAGATTCTAACCGTACTTAGTATCCTTTATGTGCATGAGTGCACTCCACTCATGCTTAGTAATACTATTGCTAATTTGCAATGATACAAGAGTGGGGGAGTCATCTCTGGGGAGGATGAGTCTGCCTATTCAAGATTGTGTGGCCGGGTTGCTTCGTGGTGTTGGAGACAAGTAAGCTTGGTCCTCAAATTAATACAGAACAAGGAGCTTATAGGGTGGAGTTATACGAAGGAACAGATCAGACATCCAGCCCTATGCTTAGTCATAGAAACCAGAGTGCAAGCGAAGTGGCAGTATTTGAGTTTCTGGTGTTAACATAAAGAGGATTACCTGAGTTGTCCACTTTGCAGCTCTGGTCAAAAGGGCCCAGCAGAGATTATACTATGTGAAGACTTCTCAGTGAACAACAGCAAAATGAAACTGTGATGACTTTCTAACCTGTCCACCATAGACAGCATTTTATACATACTGTCACCTGCTGTATCGGATTTGCCAATTTTGCACACTGGCAGATAGGAAGGCACTCCACTACAAGGTTAATGTCGATTGGTTGCCCTCGTCTCCCTCTTTGGGAAGAACTTTATAGCTACCCATGCCTTGAAGAAAGTTTTCATAAACATTCTCAAGATCCTCTCATCCTGGGATAACAGCCTTTTTTTTTTAACTATTATCAGATGGTAACAGAATAATAAAAACAAGGGTAAATAGGCTGAAAAACAGCTTCTAATCCCAGGGCAGTAGCTCTTTTGAATTCTGCTGTATAGTGCAGTGTTGGTGTGGTGTCGGGGGTTTCCGATTCAATGTGTGAAGGATGAAGGAAGTGTGTTTGTGTTTATGGTCATGGTCATGATGTGCACTGAAGATGGTGTTTGTATGAGGTGCAATGACAATAAGTAAAGTAAAGTAAAGTGATGACATTAGATATGGCAGGATTCTCTATTCCTCTTATTTTCTTATCCATGACATAGAGAATAGTAGTTACTAGCAGCACTTATTTTCCCTTTCTTTCCATCACATTTAACAAACTGATGAATTTTCTCTCTGATTTTCACAAAATGTTTGACACAGCAACATTAGTATAGGGATGTCAAACTTATGGTGTCACGGTGGCATCACATGATGTATTGGGGCTTTTTCTCCCTTTTGCTAAACTGGGTGCAGGTGTGGCCAGTGCATGATGCATCCGGCCCATGGGCCAGGAGTTTGATAGCCCTATTCTACAACTATAGAATTTATTTTGTCTCTCAACACAAGTAGTTTAATTTGATATGGTGGGATTTGACCTGCATTTCACTGACCTCTGAACAATTTAGCTTTACACCCAATTAAGACTATTAGTTTTAGTGTTAGTCTTTATTATCAAGATAACTTCCGATTGGTTGAGGTTGTAACTTCTCAGAATTTGTGTGTATAAGTAAACCCTATTCATTTTCAATTGATTGTCATTTTAAGTAATCATACTTTAATGGCTGAATGGTACTCCACTGAGAATTTAGAGCGGAAAAATACAAATCCTTATTAATGCAAATCTCTAAGTATTAAATAATCTTAAACCATGACAGTCTATACAAGTAAAAATGCTTACAGTGTAATATTTCTTGTGTTTGCTTTAAAAAAAAGAGGTGAATGTTCTCAAAAAAAATTTGCTGTCAAGATTTTGGATAAATTATTTCAGGCAAATTTGTTAAGATGAAATTTTGTGTTGTGTTCTTTGTTTTGGAAAGCAGTATGATCATCTTTAGATCTCTGCAAAAAAAAGTTCTATTGTTGGATAAGGATTTGGTTCTTGTCAACAACTGCATATTGTGGAAGAACACAGTGTGATTGTTTCAGCAGTTATTAATCCAAGAAAAATGGAAGTTCAACCATTTTGAATAAGTTCTATCAAAGTAGGAAAGAGATACAATATGAAGATGAAAATATCTATCAAATATCTTCCTTTGGACTATCAAATATTAATTCTGAACATTATTTGGAATTTTCTAGTAGTTATGTTTGGAAGTCCAGAAAAAATATATTTAAATATTTTGTTTAATGACAATGAATACATTCTTGATGAATGTATTCAGTTTTTATCCCATCATGGTTATTTATTTTGAATAGAATTGAAAAGGGATTATTCAGAAGCAAAAACTGCAACAGTCAATGTTATTCAAATCCTATAGCAGTTAACAATGGTTTGCAAAAACAATAAACATCCATTATCAATTATCTTGTTGCTATACATGGATTTCAAATATGAGACTTTGTTCATAATGCATGTGTATTTAATCAATTCATTTTACTCTTTTGAATTTTAGCTACCTTAATGCCAAGGAAATCACATGCACATGGAAACAAGTTGCAAAATTCTGCATGGATCCATTTTCTCTTTTGTGTACCAAACATAACTGAGTGCATTTAAATCCAAATTTGCTGAAAGATTTGATGCTTTTGTTTTTTGGGACTTAAATCTAGAGTATTTTTAATTGACATGAAATGAGGATGTTTTCCAATAGATGCTTAATTCTATACAGGCAAGCATTTCAAACCTATAAGTTCTTAATATTGTATTTGCTAAACAGAGAACATCATGTTTTATTTTACTGTCTCTTATAGAGTGATCTTTTAAAGATCACTACCTGTTAAATAAGGTTGGTCAGATGCCAAACACTGTTTGTTATGGTTATGGTTTTTCAGTTAACATCAAATAGATATTATTTAATTATTCCCAAGGACAGAGATTGTATGATATGGTAAACCTGTCCTATGAATTTTCAGGTAATTGTGCATTAAGAAAAGATGTTCTATTCTAACCTTCATAGTATTATCTTCAGTTCCTTTGAAACTTAATTTCTACCTCTGTTCCCAAATATCTCCCATTTTCATTCTCATCAGTGGACTCCACTTATAGAAATATCTATATATATTTTCTCTTTATCTTTGCCTACCTATATATTTAAGAACTATGAAACACTATAGAACCCAGAAGTCTCACCAGGGGCAGGGAGATTGTAAAGATGTGTGTGTGCTTTAATGACTGCCAAAATTTAGTTGAACTGGGATCAAATACACAATATTAGTCATTTAATTTTTTTCGGATAAAGATATATGAATGAAAATTCTGTATCCCCCAGAGGGTTCAATCCATATTATTCCAAGAAAAAGCTGAACAGAGTTCATAAACTATGCATTGGGAATTAGGATTTAACAAAATGTCAATGAATGTATGCTTAATTGTTAATATTATTAACATATTAACTACTGTAATTATTTGAAATATTTTTACACTGGTTCCAGAATAATTAATGAAATTTTAAAAGTAAGATGGACAATGCCCAGAATCTTCCATTTTAAAAGACAGAACACAACACAACAAGAAAGAACAAATTAATGAAAATGATAGAAAAACAAACAAATTCAATACCAGCTTTTATAATTATTAATTTATTTATAGCACAGAGGTAGGTGGATCTAGTCTCTCCACAAAGGTGAATGAGTAGTCTTTACCGTACTGTAATAGAGTAGTTGCTGACAGATTATATCTGAAGCAATAAGTTGATTGAAGAATCTAATATCCTTCATGCTGGAGAGCCCCATCTTGTTCTCTGCTCTGAGAGGCTAAAAATCAGAAGATATTTCAATGGCACTGAGATTCAGGAGAGCAATGAAATGATTCTGTTTCCATTTCTAAAAAAGTGGGAGAAAGACAATAATTTGCATTATGTCTTAAAGAACAACAAAGATAGAAAAACAAATTCCTCTTCTAAGTAAAAAAAATATTTATGATGAATTTGTATGTTGCCTAATTCCCAGTGACTGCATGGCAGTTGAAATGAAGAATATAT
Source organism: Laticauda laticaudata (assembly GCA_004320025.1). Lineage (NCBI taxonomy): Eukaryota > Metazoa > Chordata > Lepidosauria > Squamata > Elapidae > Laticauda > Laticauda laticaudata. Next base: position 15,394 of record BHFT01012945.1, read on the forward strand.
ATTCACAAGAAAAGAATATATATTCATTTCAATTGCAATCATTTAAGGCCCTGCCACACTGCCCAACGGATGCAAAACGTTTGTAAAAAGGACACAGCGGACGAGAA
>BHFT01012947.1:0-14435 GCA_004320025.1 Laticauda laticaudata
AGGCAAGCCGCTATATAAAGGGCTGCCGCGGCTTGGGCTATGTTCTGTATCTTTTGCCTTGCGAGTTTAAATAAAATGGTTGTTGTTTGGAACCCGATCTCATGCGCTTCTTTCCAGACAGAGCACCCAGAAGTTCTGGTAGGCTACGCCCACTATAAGAAAATAAAGGAGGAAGTGTCATGTTTCCTGGAAATACTGCTTTGCATTGGGGTCTGTAGCTGGTGAATAGAGTTGTCAAAAAAGCAGGGGGAATTCCAAACTGTAAAGTGGGAAGCTACAAAAAGGCATTACACTGAAGTTCAGGAGAAATCCCTCCCTCTCTCCCTCCCTCTCCTGTGTGTAAGTGTGAGTGTGTGTGTGGAGGGAAGAGATTCCAAATGCAGAAATTTAATCTACTTTTTTATGTATGATATGTGTCCTCAGGCATAAATATTGCTTACTCAGTTGTGATCTCATTAGAAAAATGGGGAAACAGTCAGAAGCCCAAGTTGTTTAAGGGTGTGAAAACAGGATGTATAATAGGGTAGTCATCCTGAGAAAGCTTAGCCTTTTAAGATTAACTGGCATAAAGAATAATCTAGAGTAAATTGGACAGGAGAGACCCTACTAGGAATTATACTGGGGAGTAATAAATCACCAATTCAGGACCAAGTGCTGTATTAAACAGAAGCTGCTTATAGCTCATTGGGGAATCTTACTCATAATTTATTTTAATTGCATTCTATTCTCTATGCTACCAGCAGAGTATAAAACATGGAAGAATCCCTTGTGGCTGCTGGATTCTCTGCCATGTTAGGTTTGCTTGGCAAGTCAACCAAACATGTCTGCCAACCTTCAAACACATGAACTTCTACTGCTGCCCATTTTATTGCAAGAGTGAATGGGCTACTTGTTGCCAAAAGGGTTTGTTTCTTTATTCAAGTTCTATGGCTACTAGCTCAAACGCATGACTCTTAGGGACTTACACAAATCAAAACTATATAAAACTAGAAAGTTATATAAAAATCATACATTAAAAAGCCACAAAAATTACAATGAAATCAGCAACTGAGGTGTAAGAAACCACCAAAACAAATAGATATAATCTTTGACTCAAGGAAGAATTCACCACCACCAGAATGCAACCACATGCCATGTTCATAGTGGCCTTAGACAATTAAGAAAAGCACTTTAGGAATGAACTAGCAAATCAGTGCTGAATTTTATAAATCTTGAATTTGGGCTTTAGGAGATAAGAGAAACATGCCATCTCCAACAACCCCCTCCCACCAAAGTGCAAACTTTAGCTATTCCATGGCTGATTTTAAACAGTATGTTTTTCAGGTGTGGAAAAACCATGTGTGATATCTAAACTGAACATAACTATGTATGTATGTATGTATGTATGTGTGTATGTATGTATGTATGTATGTATATACCTTTGCCCATGTAAAGGCTGTTTAAAGTTTGAATCATTGAAACTGCACTAAATTTCAATTTCAGAGATGTTTCACTACCCATTCAGTCTGCTTCCTCAGTCAGCACAAAGTGCTTAGGCAGAGATTCATTGAAATATACCAAATCCTGCCACACCACTAGGGACCCTGTTATGTATATGTAAATAATATATTTGGATTGACGATATATAAACTACAAGTATATATGTTTGTAGCTTTAAGGAAAAATACTGTAATGTATTATGCTGTGTTCTGATTGGTTAATTATGCAACAAGTTGCCATAAGACAGAGGTATAGATCATGGTTTAATTCTCTTTCTCTTTTTCACTGATGATCTCTCTTGATATTGATACTGACTGACTATGGACCAGAACTGACTAACCCTGTTTATTTTGATATTCTGTTAATATTGAAGGTTATTTGTTGTGTTATGGTTTGATATCTGTCTGCTGTAAAAGACATGGAACTGGTAAGAAAACTTTACAACTAGATGTAAGAAGACTTTTTAACTGGTTATTTCTGGACTGTTAAAAATTTGTATAACATGGACTGTTTATTGGACTGTGCTATTTCTTCAAGTAAACATTAATACAACTTGTTCAACTTTGTATGGCTGTATATTTCTTCATAACTGTTCTCATAAACTATTTCAATGTACATATCTTTTTTATATAAGGGTTACTCTGCGCATATCCTAACAGACCCCTTCCTCAAATGCATTGCAAAATGTCTATGAAGATTCTCAATCATCCAGACAGAGATCTTTGAAGATTGTCTGCAGTTGTCTGAAAGTTGAATCATTGCAACTAGTTCAATTGCAATAATTCAACCTTCAGACATTTTCAGACAACTTTCAGACATCTCTGCCTGGATGATTTAGAATCTTTATCAACATTTCCCCATCTATTTCTTACTTTTTTATAGTAATATGGTTCCTTTAATAACTGATCCACCTTATGGTAACTTTAATAACTGATAACTAAATCTTTAATAACTGATCCCTGACTCTTTAATAACTGATCCATGTCACAGACTGTTCTTTATTAAGGAATGTTTAGGGGCTGAAAAAGAAATGACAGAAGCAAAATTACAGAAAATATAATATATATATGGTATTCAGCTTTGTTCAGGTATTTTCCCACATCGTTATAGTTGTGCTTTTAAAGTTGTAGCAACATTTCGGCAGAATCTCATCTGCCATCATCAGGCTTCTGTATTGTGTTCGTCTGTGAGTCAGACTTTTCACAGCGGTTTCTGTTATATGGTGTGTCTAGTGTGCCATCTGTTTTTTTTTGTAGATTAGTACAATCAAACATGGTAGTTGTTTGTTTTCTCATTTTCATGGTAAACTTGATTCTTGGGCTGTGTGCTGTTTAGTGTGGTTATGAAATGTTTAGGTTTCTTCCATGGGGCAAATACAATGTGTCATCGATGTATCTTAACCATTAAGTTTGGGTTTGGGGTGGCATTGTGCTAGGGCCTGGATTTGAATTCCTTCCATGAACAGGTTGCAAATGAGGTTGACAGTGGTGATCCATAGGGCTTCTTAATGTGCTTGAACTTTGTCCTTTGTATCGAAATAATGTGCTGGTAACAGTGTTCTGTTAGTTCCAGGGAGGTTTGTTTAGTCTGGTTGTATTTATTTTTGATGAATTTCAAGAGTTTCTTTAAATCTGGGACTGAGTGAAAGTGAAATCACGTTGAAGACTTACAAGAGATCTTCTTGTTCCACGTGTAGCTTGGGATCATTTCAGAGGTGGTATGAGTTTTTGTAACATGTCAAGTTTGCTGCTCATCATGGGGCTTGTTGTAGGAGCAGCGGAAAATGACTGGGCGGACCACAGAGCAGACAGACAGGAAATCTTTATTCAATGAATAAAGGGTTGCCGCGACTGCTGGGCTAACAAGCAGTTCACTTTTCGCAACAGCTCATGATGTTTTGACAGCGTTTAATATAGCTCGGTGTCCAAACGCAAATCAACCAATCAGAGCAGTCCGCGCTCCTACCGCCAGGACGCAGACCAGAGGGAAAAAACTTTGCATTGTGCAACACTCCTTTCCCCTGCAAGGAGCATGCGTATCCTGTAAGTAGGTCGGTCGTTCTTCTCAGCGTCGGTTTCGCTTTGCTGGCCGTTTTTCAGAATCGGCAATATCCGAGTTGGGTAGTCCGACGTCGGTGGATCTTGGATGTATGGTTCTAACGCCCCATAAGGAATAGGGCTTCCATCCATCGGGTCGAGTCCTCTGTTTCAGGGGCCCTCTGGAGCCCACTTACTTCAGGAGCCTCATTCCTCTCGGGCAGCTGCAGATGGGTCGCAGCACTGGAACGGTAAGGTCCCTCTGTCCACGGTCTGCTGGTGTCATTCAGTCAGAGGCGGCAAGGTTCTCATTCGTGAGTGGTGACTCGGGTCAGTGGGTGGTAGACCCGGTCCGTCAGCGGCCATCTGGTCCAACGCCCCTCAGCTGGTCGATATGGTTTGCGCCAGGTACGACTATCCTCTCAGCAGCACCCTAGATGACTTAGGCCTGTCACAAGCTATGACTTGTCCTGGCACCCATCAAGGGGTGGCCTGCAGTAATTGCGGGGCATAACCCATGGTGGTGAGTCATTTTGGCAAATTCCCCTAGGCTGGCTTGTCAACCCTAGAGGAGTCACTGGGGCGTAGTGTGCGGTGCCGCCTGTCCAGGGAAGTCCTCAAGCATTGCCCATAAGGAGTTGCATCTGGGGACTATTGGTAGTGGCACAGGGTTAATATCTGATATACAAAATCTGGACAACTTAGAGTGGCCATCACTTTGGCCAATTCTCCCTAGGCTTCTTTCACTCACCTAACTGCCCTTTCACCATCCGTTGCTAGCAGGGTGAAAGGGAGCTGTGAAGGCATGCCTGTCCCAGGTTGGCTAAGTATAAATTCAAATTCGCAGGAGGGTAAATTGGGCCCATTATCTGATCATACTGTTGTCCGGGATGCCATGTTGTCACAAATAGCCCTTGGTTAGGGCCCTGGTAACTGCAAGGGTGGTGTGTGGGCAGCAAGGCTACTCAAATCCATTTTGAGAAGGAGTTACTCCTACTAGAAATTGTATGCCCCTGCATTGGGCCAGCCAGGTCAATGTGCAAGCCTGGACCAAGGGCCCCAGCGTCCTCCCACTTCCCAGGCGGATTGCGTTGGTGGGGCAGGATCCTGGTTTGCTGACAAGGCTGACAAAGTTGCTTTACAACGCCTTGGAAAGTATCAGGGCATGCCATGGCCAGGCCACCAGACATAACTATGGCAGGGCTTCATTCTAACGATGCCCGGGTTGGCCTTCTGCAGAGCTTCAGAATCTGAAGCTTGCAACACAAGGAAGGAATGAACCAACCCCTCGTTCCCACAACAACAACCTGGAGGGGTGACAGTTCCTCAGCTGGCATGCCTTGAAGGGCAGGAACTGCAGGAAAAAGGGACATCTGGCCACCCCCTTCCACCAGTCAAGGAACTTGCGACCATTACCTTGTCTTGAGGAATTGGTAAGCAATATAGAAGCTGTAATGGGCAAGATTGAGTTTGTTGAATTCGAACACAGCATGGGATTGGTGCAGGCTCTTCAAACGAACCGGCAAATGAGCAGCGGCTGAGAGCATCAGCTGTGTAGAGGTTTTTTCTGGTCAGGATCAGTTTGGTATGAATAAGCAGCCAAAACAGAGTCCATCTAGTCATGCTTGGGGATAGAATCTGAGGTGTTTGCTTTATCAGCAGACAAAAGGCCTAGCCGAGGCTGTGATCTGTGATTAGTTCAAATGGTGCCATAGAAGGAATTCATGAATATGTTCTTTACAGAGGCAACTGCAGCTAAAGCCTCTTTGTCTATCTGGCTGTAGTTGCGCTCAGCATAAGAAAGGTTCTGGAGAAAAAGGCAATGGGGTGCCTCAGAGTCATTGGCAGTCTGTGACTAAGAACAGCCCCTACAAAGGGGAAGCATCTGCGCAAGAACTAATGTAATAACACAAAAAGAAAAAAAAAATAAAAAAAAAGAGGAAAAAATAAAGAAGATGCTGGGTTTGAACTGAATTAAAAACTGCTTTAGAGGTGATCAAGGAATTTGGACAGAGTGGAAGACATGGCTTCCTAGGTCCCCAGCGATTGACACGCTTTGGTGAGGGAAAGGAATGCAGCATAGAAATTGAGAAGCCCTAACGAAGGCCTGGAGCTCAGTTTTGTTTGGTAGGAGTGGGTGACCTCGTTGGATGGCCTGACTTTAACTCTCTAGGGTGTAATGCAGAGGCATCAATCTTATAGCCCAGAAATCTACTTGCTTAGTGCATAGTGCCACTTGTTCTTTTTAAGTTTGAGGCCATTTTGCCTCTGAATCGATCTTGCCTGACCTATCTCTTTGAACAACTAGGTTTGTCTGTGGCTGAAATTAAAATATATCGAAATAGGGGACTACTCCCCTGGGAAGATTCTTGAAGTAGCCTCTCCATCAGGGATGAATGATCCAGGGCCTACACTCACACCAAACTGGAATGGTGTTGCCAGCTAAAAGCTCCCCTGTGGAGTCTATTGTCTGCAGTTTCTTGCTGTGTGGTCATTCTGACAGGGAATTGCTGGTATCCTGGACATATCCAGCTTTTTGAAAAATAGAACCCAGGTTCAAAAAAATGTAAAGGTGCTGAATGATGGGGAATGTGGTAAGCACTGATTTGGAGTGTGTCTATTCAGGGAAATTTTGTAATCAGCGCTAATATCCTAACGCTACAATCTTTCTTAAGAGGGGTCCACTTATGGGGTCTCCGCATTTGGAACAATCTACAGGTTCTAAGACTCCTTGTTTGATTTAGTTTGGGTCAAAGTTCTTATTTAACTTAGGCACGGAATTGCAAAAAAGGTCACCCTACAAGGTTCAGGCTGAACAGCACACAGTAAGCTACCCGGAAAAGCTAAAAAAACATATATATATAATATATATATATATATATATACTATATATAAATATATATATTATATAAATATAATCTTTTTTTAAATTTCGCGGGTACTTAATGGTGGTGCTGTTCAGCTTCCTTCGGTATTTCCCACGTCACTGTCATTTAAAAGCACTACAAGGAAGTGAGATAATCACCCGAAGGGAAGCTGAACAGTCACACACACTACGACACACACCACCACACAGCACATATTTATACACAGAATATATTAAAAATATTGAGATAATTAACCATGTCATGGAATGGTTTTTATTGCAGAGAAATTGCTACATTGTTTATCTATGCTGTAAATGTCAAAACATTTTTGTAATGACAAAGAAATAAGGAAGTATTAGTTATTGTTTTCTCTCCAATCATTATCAAGTGATATTCAGTTTGATATTAGAACTCAAATGTTACTGAAGAAAATTATATGAGTTGAAATCATTTGGTAGGAAAAGTTTTCAGTATTTCTGTGGACAAAACACATAGTTTGGGAGATAATTAGGATATTTGAAAGATGATTACTTCATTTTTTAGAACGAACAGGACCAAAGTGGAAAATCTGTGATGAAAATCCACAAATGCAGAACTCCATAAATTCTGGAGAAGAAGTGGGAAGCAGAATGGGCTCAATGTCTTGTACAGGTGGTCCTTTACTTATGATCACAATTGAGTCCAAAATTTCTGTTTCTAACTGGGACATTAGTTGAGTGAATTTTCCCCCTATTTATTATCTTTCTTGTCGTTGTTAAGTGAATCACTGCAGCTGGTAAGCTAGTAACAGAGTTGTTAAGTGAATCTGGCTTCCCCATTTCACTTTTCTTGTCAAAAGGTCATACAATGTGATCAACTGACCCTGGGACACTACAACCAGAAGTGGTATTCAGCAGGTTCTGACCAATTGTGGAGAACCGGTAGCAGAAATTTTGAGTAGTTCGGAGAACTGACAAATACCACCTCTGACTGGCCCCACCCCCATCTATTCTCCATCTCCCGAGTCCCAACTGATTGGTTGAGTCTTCTTTTGTTGCCCTGCACAGTAGAATGGAGCTGGAAAGCAGGTTAGCGTGGTAGGGAGGGAATGGGGATTTTACAGTATCCTTCCCTTGGAGTGGGGTGGGAATAAAGATTTTATAGTATCCTTCCCCTGCCATGCCCAACAAGCCATGTCTACAAAGCAACGCCACTCCCACCAAGCCACTCCCACAAAACTGGTAGTAAAAAATATTAAACCCCACCACTGACTGCAACCATCATAAACATCTGAATTTTGGTCACATGACATGGGGCTGCTGCAATGGTCATAAGTTACTTTTTTCATTTATAACCTTGAATAGTCATTAAATGAACCATTGTAATTCAAAGACTACCTGTAGTGAGATTTGTTTTCTTTCTTGTTTAGTGAATTTTTAGCCTGACTTTAGACTGGGAATTTATTAGATTGAAAGTATATTCCTAAAAAAATTAATGCTGAGGTATCTGTGATGCTCATTTACCTTAAAAAAAAAAGACCATTAAAAGGAAAGAAGTCCAGGTTATACTGCCTCATTACTGTAATATACCAGCACCAGCAAATTATAAGAAGTATAATGTGTGAGTACTGGTAAACAGCTAATCACCTGTGTGTGTATGGGAGAGAGACAGCATAAGACAGAATGCATTTGCAAGGAAGGGAAAATACATTATACCCATCCTTTCTTTCCTGGATGGTTTTAGAAGATGTGAATTTTCTGGGACATTTTCCAAGCCCCACAGTCTTTATGGCACTATTCTAATAAATGAAAGTGAGGCAATTTTCCATTGTTGTGCCCTATCCAGAAGTTCAGCACTTTGTGAAAGAGAGTTCTTTAATAGTATCAGTAACCATCTGTACCAATAAAAAATCATGGGTTATTTTTTTCACAATAAGATTCTAATAGATTAAATGTAAACCTACGTTCATTTTCACTCTACCATAGCCTTAAAAACAATTTAAATTCTATCATAAACTAATTCATTAATAGAAAAAGGCAGCAATATATGAAAACTAATTTTGCTGATAAATCTGAAGATATGGATCTCTGTATCAGATGCCATATCAAAATTATACAGTACAATAATTAGTATATCGTTTCCACTGTTGTACAGATTACAAAATAAAAAGGGAAAAGGATGTTAACTATGCTGGAAGTACCAAAAGGGTTTATGACATCTAGGTACCACCACATAAGAGCGGTCAACTTGCTATAGCCATGTCACTATACTCACTTTGGCGCTGCCATCTCAGCGCAGAACAAATTACCATGGGAAACTCACTCCAGGACAACTTGGTGTGTCATTGCAGCACCTCACAGTGACAGGGAAACATATGAGAGGCATGTCCCACCTGTCTTGGTGTGCTGCATGTGCACAAGAGATGCGTCCTGCCTATTCCTTTTTCTCTACAAGGCTCATGAGGAAAAATGACTGAATGGAGTCAAGGAGGATGGCAGGTGAATGTGTGGCAGGTGAATGTGTGGCAGGTGAAATGTGCCTCTTGTGTGTGGCAGCGATGGTGATACAACAAACAGCTGTGTGGAGTGAAACACTACAACCCAATCTACTGGCCACTCCTGAGGAGATTATCCTCGATCTAGAGATGTAGCTCATTGTGATGCTATGGTTAATGGCCATCTCCCACAAAAGAAGGTGCCACAGGAGCCATATTGAGTTTTCTTATGGCAAGTTTCCTGTGGTGAATTGTCCCATGCTGAAATGGCCGTGGCAAGGTGGCCCTAGTGACACTTTGGAAAGTGGTAGTGCCCAGATGTCCCATTCTGGCATCAGGAGGGAAACCAATGAAATAAAGGAGCAGCCCTGCCAACTCTCATGGTTCTGCCGTGAGTCTCACGATTTTTTATCATTTCTCACGGTCTCACAACAAGGCTCCTCAATCTCACGACGAATTTAAAACGCGCTTTTTTTTGTGGTAAAACTCGCGGTGTGGGTCAAGGTGCGGTCGCATGAGCGATAGAGACGGTTAAGCGTGGAAAGGGAGTAGTGCCGGGTGGAGGCTTAAGTCCAGTGAGGAAACAGTGGGGCCCAAAAAGAGGGAGTTCAATAGAAGACAAAGCTGACACGTGGAACGGACCGGGAAAACCCAGCAGGAAAAGATTGGCCAGAAAAAGTGATGGAGCAGCACAACAAAAAGATGCGAGGTAAAAGACAACCGCGCTTGCCAGTTAAAAGAATACCCTGTAAAAGCAGGACATGACCGATAAGTAGCTCTGTGCGGATAGCAGTGGAAAATCGGAGAGCTGCCACAATTCAAGACGGCGGTGATGTCAAAGTGGCATGAAGTGAGATACACAGAGGAGAAGAGGGAAGAGGGAAGAAAAAAGAGCAGGCAACGAAGAGTGCTTGCAAAACCTGGGAAGTGGAAGAAGTAGTAGTAAAGCGGAGGTGAGGATTAACTAAAGCCCAGTCACACGGGCCGAGGAGCAAAACGGGGGTAAAAAAGACAAAGCGGATGGAAGAAAAAGGCCAGCCGTGTATGCGCGCGCAAAAGGGAAAAAAGGGGCATAACCAGATGACAACACATAAAGGACGGACGGGGGAGGACGGAAGGGAGTGGAAAGCGGAGCGCCAGGAAGCCCGAGCGGAGGGAAGCGGAAGGGGACGATGGACACATCCGCAAGCGGCCGGGAGTGCAGCAAGGGACCAGGGAACGGAAAGAGCGATGCAGAGCGGACGCCTGAGCGAGAAGCAGAGCACAGCGGAAGCCTAGGGGATGCATAGGGATGCGAGCGTGCACGGCGCGCCGGGGAGGATGCATGGGGGCAGCGCCAGGAGATAAAGAAGCAGCTACCCAAGCAGGCACCATTGCAAGGGAAAACCGGCTGCCAGACACAAAGCTCTTCCAGCCACCAGCCAGCCAGCCAGCCAGCCAGCAACCAACACCAGTGGGAAGAAAGGAAGCCTCAATCCGGCCAGCCCTGGCAAGAGGGAGAGGCCACTGCCGCCCCACCCCGGCCCTCACGTCGCGGCGGCGGCGTGCTGCTTGGCCCGGCTGGAGTCTGCGGTGCGGGTGCTGCGTCGAGCTGCCGTGGATGGTGGTGGTGCTGCGTGGTGGCGACGCTGCGATGCTGCCTGGGGGGGCGTCTGCGGGCGACGCGGCTGGAGGCGGCTGTCGGGCGGGGCTACGGGTTGCGTACTGCGCACGGCGTCCGGGCCTGCGGGGTCCGGGCGGAGTGCGTCCTGGCCGGCGTGGTGCCTGGGGCTGTACGGGGTGGTGCTGCTGCTGCTGGGGGGGGAGAGCAGCCCAGAAAACCCGAAGCCCTGATGGAGGACCAGAAGCGCGGCCAAAGAGAAGGCAACCGAGAACGGAGAGAGCATACAACAAGAAGAGGAACAGTAGAGTGGAGGTGGCGGAGGCTGGAGAGACGAGATCATAGCAGAAGCGACCACAGGCGCTAAGAGACACCAAAAGAAAGCAGGGCGCGTGAGAGAGAACAGGAGAGAGCCAGGCTTACACTTCAGTGTACCCGTAGATGGGGAAGCACAGTACACCGTTACTGGCAAGCTGCACCTGCAAGAAAGCTGCCAGTGCTGGTCAAGATGATGACCAGGAGACTGTACTGTCAGCGGCCAAGTGCAAGCTCTGGGAGGTTGAGCGAACCCCCCTCAGGAGCAGCCCCGCTGTCACAAGCCCCGCCTCGCAGCAGCCGCCTAGAGCCAGCCTGCGCAGAAAGGCAGCGCCGGGCGCCAGAGGGAGCTGTGGGAGGTTCCACGATGGAACCCCCCCGACAGCTGGACTTACCCATGGCGAAGGCGGGGAGGACCCCGTGGCGCAGGGGAAAAGAGACGCACGGCACACCACATGCCCAACCCGCAGCCACCCCCAGCTCCACCGCCACAGAAGGCAGAGAGGAAACCGAGGGAAAAGAACCACACGGGCCTTGCTGGGAAGCAGAGACACCATCAGGAGCACCAGAGAGTGCCCTCGCGACGGGCCACACCGACGCCGCAGCCTTCAAACGCAAGCCCCTGCCGCACCGACGGTGAACCAACCTCAAGACAGGCGAACCAGACCAGGTGGTGAAGACGGATCACGGATGGGTTCACAACGCCGCCAGACCAAGAGAAACCGGCGCCACCAAGCCAGGGCGGCTCCATCCACCGCAGGATGGCACGCCCGGCCAAGGCGTCCACAGCCCGCCCTACCAAAGCAGACGAGTACCAGGAGGTTCCAGGCAGCACAGGCAGCCCGCCGAAGGCCAGGCACAGGGAAGCCGGGGGAAAGCCACGGGAGGCCACGGGAGGCCACCGATGCCACCCACGCCACCAGGCCCACCATCACAAGGCCACCCACGCCACCAGCCACCGGAGCCACCGCACCAGGAGGCAGGGACCAGGACAGCCCCACGACACGGCTCCAGGCCGCCCCCACAGCCAAGCCCCTCAGGACAGCGGGCATCAAGGCGACACCCCAGGCAGGGGAGAGGGCGCTCAAACGCATGGCAGCCAGCTGGGGGCGAGACTTCCGGCAACACACCCCCCTGTGCCGCGGCCAGCACCCCAGCCGGAGACCAGCATCAGGCGACAGCACGCACAGCACCTACCCGGCACCCCACGGGGCATGCCTCGGACTTAACGGCACACAAGAAAGGAAACAGGGAAAGCAGAAATTACTATCCGGTTCCACTGCTCTTCTCCTTCGCAGCGGTCAAAATCTTCTTTGAGAAGACAGATATGGTTGTGTAAGTGGTGACACATGTCACCGAGACGGGGCGTACACATGTGATTTGTTGCTTCGTGTTGTCAGAGTTAGACTGATCCCGGGCTCGAACACCACAAAACACTTCTCTCCCATATATCTCCTCCTGCATATCTTGTAGAAAAAGGCCCGGAACTGCTTAACAGAGTGCGTATACTCGTGGAGGTGGCCGAGGTTCAGAAACCACATAGCATGCATACTACCACTGTCAGAGTGACTGGTGAGGAAGGAGGAGTATTGGTAGATCTTGCGTGGAGGAGAGATGCGGCTCTCCTCAACCCTGCAGGCAGTCTCCCCCCTCTTCACCACCTCTACAGGGTGGCTTAGCCCAGAAACCAGTTGGCTCGGGGCACTTCAGCGGTGAGCATGGATCGAAGCCTCAGAGAAATGAGGTTTCAGTCTGTCACCGAAGAAGCTCAAACTGGAAGATCAAAGCTACGTTATCTTTTGAATTGTAAATCTACATTAGGATTTTTCTGTCAGGCTCTTGATGAACTACTGGAAGGTCTGATATCCAGGAAAAGTAGTACCAGGTTGCCTAGTTAGAACTCCAAACCTTTTCTGCTCAGATTTGGAAGCTTTCACCAGTTCTTCTGCCCCAGAACATGTGCTGCTGTTGCTGGTGTGATACCAGTCTCTCTTCAGGCAAGTAGAAACAGCAGCAGGGAGGAGCAGCAAGTGAAGATGGAGTAGAAAACTGGGCAGCGAAAGAAGAGGCAGTCAAGACAAAAGACAGCTTTGGCAGTCCTATAATTGGTATAACAGAATAACAATTGGAAGAGATCTTGGAAGTCTTCTAATCCAACCTTCTGCTTAAGCAGGGAAACTTAAATCATTTCAGACAAATGATTGTCCAATCTCCTCTTTAAAAAACCTTCATGTTGGAGCATCCACAATTTCTGGAGGGAAGTTGTCCCACTGATTAATTGTTCTAACTGTCAAGAAGTTTCATCCTAGTTCTAGATTGCTTTTCTCCTTGATTTACATTTACATTACAGTTTTACATTTTGGATGACAAGACTTTTTTATTTTGTTATCAAAGGGTTTTAAAATTACTTTAATGATGCTGATATGAAGGGCTATGTTCACACAAAAAGCTTAAATACATCAATTAAAGATCTAGCATTTGTAGCACACAACATTAAATTCTAACTTTTTCTGATTCGGGGTTTGAATTGTCTTTGGTTGGTTTATAGATCAATATATTGTGCACATTAGATAATGTGTTATCATTATCCAAAACAAAAACTGAATCAAGGCTGAACATGTTTCCAATAAATGCTACAGTAAATTAACAATGTTGTTGTATATGTAAAGGGCTTATTTTAATAACCAGAGTCAGATTTCCAATGGCAGGAACCCAGAGGGGAAGCCAGCTGCTGGAATGTGCTGCTGCAGCTCCTCTTGGTTTTATTTTATTTTATCAATTTTTAATACTCCCACTGGATCCTTTTTATTTAAATTTTCCAGAGAAGATAACAGTATTATTATCTTCATTATTATGAAGATATTATTATCATTATTATTATCATCATCATCATCATCATCATCATCATTATTATTATTATTATTATTATTATTATTATTATTATGTTTTCTGAGTGGGCTGCCAACTTTTTAACAAGTTTTTAACGTGTTTCCCGGGTCTTGCTCTTTTGTCTTCTCCATATCCTGAGAATGGTGATTTACGCAAGTCTGCTGTAAGCAACTTCGGTAGTGGCGTTTGTTAAGACCGATGCTGTGCTTGCAGAAAGACAGCGATATCTTTTCTTAATGTTCTACATTGTGTTGGGGATTGGTTTATTAATTGTTCAAATATTGAGACAATCGTTTTGTGCTATGAGAAGGCATTGTTTGCCATTAAACTCTGTGTGGATTCACCCTGGAGTAAGCTCCCTTCACTTTGAGTTAGATATTGTTTACTCTTTTTATTCTTTATCACAGTCTCCATATATCAGCCTGAATTAGCTTACGTTGTTTGTGAAAAAAATCTGCATCATTTTGCTCCTCCCCCACTAGATCAGGAAAGTCTAACTATCTGCATGTTTTGCTCAATCCTTTTTTCAGGTCCCGTTCTCACTTCCTCAGATTGTGGGAAATGGAGGGAGGATTAGTTATTATTCGTTGCCAGCAAATGCCTCCTCAATTCTTGGTTGTTTGCAGTCTTCACTGTGGAGAGAAGTCTAATCCACATGGGCCATAGCACTTCTTCTTTTCCCATGCCTTGTTAGTCTCTTCAATAAAAACAAAACTTTTGTCATGTATTGTGGTTAGTCTTCTCTGATAATAATAATTATTATAATAATAAATAAT
>BHFT01012948.1:0-12473 GCA_004320025.1 Laticauda laticaudata
TTCCGTTGTTGTCCGCTCTGCTTATGCAAATTTGGGGCACTTTTGAGAGCGGATAACAACTGATGGAACATTTTCTCATCCGCTGTGTCCTTTTTCGATACTTTTTGCATCCGTCGGCCTATGTGACAGGCCCTTTAGCATTAGTAAAGCTAATGGATTTAAGGCTAGCTCTAAGCTAACAAGACTTCAACAAAATACATATTAAATTTCTCTTAGTAAAAACACAATCTTCTATGTGAAAAACATCACAATTTGTTCATCTGATTTATGAGTTAGAAAGCTACTGAATTCACTGACCAATATATTTTAATTTCTACACTTGCTATCCTGAAATAATTACAATATGATATGTGGAGAAACCGGTATCTTTCTTTCCTTAGACGTCTTGAGCAGGATTAATGAAATCACTGGGTCTTCAGAATGACTATACCTCATTTTTTTTTTTAATGGTTAAGGCTTTTTGCGTGTCTTTACTTTTATTTCACCTACAAGTTATTTCAATAACTCGACCTGGATCCTCAATGCTGTCAGCACATCTACATCCTTGTCTCTCCTGGCTGCTGAAAGGCTGCAGAATAGTGACTGCCTGGTGTTTTCAGGTGGTGACAAATTCCTCATGAGGGGACATTTCTATGATCATTTAAGGAGGCCTTGTATGCCCTCTCCTTAAAGAACCATCATTACATCCCACTTTTCTGGACTATTGTCATCCAGTTTCCCATTTCTCCTTTTTAGGAAAGGTGGTAGAAAAGATGGTTGTGTGGCAGCTTCTTTATGACACAGAAACTTATTGATCACACTTGTCAATGACACCTGATGAGAGAGGGATGGTGCAGTGCATATCCTTGATGCTCTTCATGTTTCCAAGGCCTTCCATATCATTGCCATTGTATTATTTTGAGATGGCTATGGCAACTGCAATTGGATGGCACAGTTTTGCAGTCTTCTCAATACCACTTCCAATCAGGATTTATATGGAGTGAGAAATTCAGCCCACAAACTCTCTTTATGGCATGTTGTGGCATGTTTGCTATATCCTGGACAGACCTGGTGCACAATATAGGGGTTCTCCCACACTCAAAACTCCTTCTCAAAGAGCAGGTAGCAGTCATGATTAGGAGAACCTTTACGCAACTCTGTGTTGTGTGGAAATTGCATTTTCCTGTAGTTCCTGGGCTCAGTCACTCAACCCTGATCATCTCTCCTTTAGAATACTGCAGTGCACTCTACACTGGGCTACTCTCGAAGAGATAGGTAGCAATTTAATAAACAAACAAAGAATCAAATGTTTCAAGATAAGAAAAACATATCTTCTAAAATTCCTTTTTCAGTTATTACTATTGCTGTCTGTGTATTACACAGCCGACACAATTGAAAAAAATAGATGGAAGGAACAGAATTAAGGTAATGTTAAAGCATACAAGATCAAATTGATAAGACAACCCTGTTCTTTCTTTTGTGACCCTTTTGGAAATCTAGTGAAATTAGGTTTCAAACCACCTGGACAAATTCCATGTGCATACCTGTTTTCTTTCTAGAATTAATTTGTAGAATCAACAAGTCCAAAGCTTGTCAGGGAGATATAATGTAAACTGTGTTTCAGCTTCCCAACTATCTTTTACAGCAAGTCCTTTCAGGAAGGCATTTGTGCCCTTGCAGAATATCTGTGAACCTGAAAATGGCACTGAACTCCTAGTAATGCAAATAGTTTAGAGGAAAATAATAATCCATTTTGAAATAGATTGGCAGGTTGTCCTTTTGCCCTTTTGTTTTCAGACATAGGAAATAAAAAGCTAAGGCACCAGGTAGAATCTTTGGGTTTTTAAAAGATCAAACACTAGGGCTCTTCACATGCCTAAAGAATGAAGTTCACTGAACTTCAAGTGTAACCCTACTGATTTCTTTTTCTTTTCCTTCATTCAAGTATTTTGCAATTACGATGGTTTTAAGAAATGCCATTTATCTTGACTTTTTTTTATTAGTATCTCCTGCCACTGAAATAAATTATATTGAATTTATTAACATTTGGGAAATCAGAGATCTGTATTTGAGCTCATTCAGCTCATTTCACTTACTTCACTTAAAATGAAGAACTCTGGGCATAATACGATTACTTTCTCCTAATGTTATTGCTTTTCAACATCTTCTACTAAGTCTAACCAAGGAGGTAATCACTCAGCTACAAAAGGTAATCAATAGGTAATCAATAGTTCTCATGATATACCCCTTGCAATCAACAGCTATTCAGGAGAGATCTTTTTCACCAGTTTCAGTTGAGAAGAGTCTCTCAGAACTCACAACTTCGGCAGTCACTTCTCTTCCTTATCTCTTCCTCCACTTGAACTTCTGCTTGTATTAATTAATTTTTTGGAGCATTTTGTTTGTCCTGATCCCATTCCACCTATCTCTTATTAGTTTGATTATTGTACAATGAAATAGCAATAGCACTTAGATGTGTATAATGTTGCACAGTGCTTTACAGACCTCTCTAAGCAGATTCAACATACTGCCCCCAACAATCTGGGTCCTCATTTTACCGACCTCAGAAGGATGGAAGGCTGAGTCAACCTTGAGACAGTAAGAATTGAACTGCTGGCAGCCAGCAGTCAGCAGAAATCATTAGAATGCAGTCCTGCATACACACACACACACACACACACACACACACACACACACACACACGAAGAAGAGGGAAGAGCAGAGAAGGAATACAGATAAAGACTTTCTCACAGATAAACATATATACAGATACTTGCACATTTTTGTACTATTACATGCGTGGAGGCAAAATAATGACTTTTACAATTTTGAAATGTTCTTCAGATATAATTATCCATGCTTCATTTTATTCCTCTAGTTCCTGGGGAATTATTAACAGTGATTAAGTGAAGTAACAATGAATTTAACAGTTCCTTTATATCTTAATCGATTTGGAAGACAAGTGATGTAAACTACTGAAAATTAAGGCTATAAATATTAAGACAGAGATTTCAACACTGCTGCACTTAATATTCTGCTGATTTTGCTAACATTTTATAATTGTGGATAGATTAGAAAATTATTGCCTCAGAACAAAAGTAAGTATCTGGTGTCCATGTGTACAAAATAGTGACTCTGGTTTGCAGATGGAGTAGCAATTTAATAAAGTAAATGTAAGAACAAATGATAGAGTCGAAAAAAGATAGCTGTTCTGAAATGTAATGCACCTCAAAATATTTTTTATAAGCAAAGAAATAAAATGAAATAATTTTAATATAAAATATTACATTTTCATCTCTTTGAAATATATTATCAAATTTCATTTGTTTTTATTTTAGAAGAAAAAAATTAAAAGATCGAAGTAGTTTTCTACAAAATATCCTGCTAAAAATAACATGAATTTGTGTTATTGTGCAACAATCATTATAAAAAGTGAAGAAATTTAAAGATAGGGAAAGTTTAAACCAAAACAAGAAGTAGAATTTGGCATGTTTTTCTAATAACATTTGGTATTGAAATTCTGACTAGGTTTTTCTATGTCTTTTTATATTTGAAAGCCCATCTTTGAACATTCTCTAATGAACATATCATTATTTTTGGCATGGAAATTCATGTAATGAAATCCCAATGTTTTTTTTTTTAATATCAGATATGAAGAAAGGGCTCAACCATGGTTATAGGAGAGATACCTTGCAAAGAATTCTTTTATCACTTGTATCTTTTATCCATCCTGCCAAGAGGATATTGCTTTTCAATTCTTAAAATGTTAAATATTGTATTTTCAATTTCTGCAGACTGGATACAAATTGGCATAGT
The DNA here is from genome assembly GCA_004320025.1 of Laticauda laticaudata. Taxonomy (NCBI): domain Eukaryota; kingdom Metazoa; phylum Chordata; class Lepidosauria; order Squamata; family Elapidae; genus Laticauda; species Laticauda laticaudata. Next base: position 3,796 of record BHFT01012948.1, read on the forward strand.
ATTGGTAAACTTTTTCTATCATTGTCTTTTCCAGGCACCTAACTGTCCAAATATGAATAATGATTGTCAAGAGTATGAAGAACATAGGAGTTTTACTGATGATTGAGAGGGACAGCCCCACTAAGTAGACCAGACCACTCCATATAGAAGTGAAAACTATTTTTTGTCAACTCATAAAATAATTCAGTGGTCTTTTAGTGTTGCCAACAGAAAGGGAGAGGAAAGCACTGGGCAGCTTGCATTACACATAAATGTTTTCAAAGATAGTTTCTAGGTGATTGAGGTTTCTGCTGTGTAAAATTCTAACTGGAGAGTTATGATTGATGACTCTTGGCTATGGATGTGTCCCACTGGAGAATATGAATTATGATACATCCGGAGGGTGGAGGAAGACCAGGGTCAAGGGTGACAATGAATTATGTGTCTCAGAATCGGCTAAATCCAGGCAACGCGGCATCTTTAAACTCCCAATAAATTCTTTTGGAGTTTGACTAGAGACCCATGATTTAAATGGGGTTAAGTGTCGGAATCCTGACACTTTTACTGAAATTGACTTTTTAAAAAGGTACAAACTAATATAAAAAAAGAAAAAAAGAAAAAGAAATAAAAGAGAAGGCTAAAAATGAAAGAAAAGAAAAAAGTTAAAGAAAAGTAGAAAATAAAAAAGATACAAATAAAAAGCTTTCAATCTTCTTTACAATTCCAAAGTACCTTTTACTCTAAGGTTACAACATAACTCTTCTTTCTATAATCGACTGTATCTACTCACTAAAACTATAAATCATGAGTTCATTGTTTTCTGTTGCACATACAAAGTCTTTAAGTGATATCCAGTCAGCAATAAAATGCAGATGCTCCCTTTTCTCTGATCAAAGAAGTAAATTTAGCCATCTCAGGTAGTTACAACATTCTCATCACCCATTTCTCCATTGTGGGCAAAGCTGAATATTTCTATATTTGTCATACAATAATCTTGCTGCAGTTATCATTTACATATATTTGAACCACTTCCCAAACCACTTATCTTATTATGGACTTTAAAAATGTCTAATTCCCTTTGGCCTAGGTAATGGTTCATGGATGTCTTTCTCAAGGTCTTCCTTACTGGCAGCTACTAATAAAAGCAAGATGATTCTGTCCCATTTTAAAAAATAATTTGTAATGAAGAAACTACATCGATTGTAATTTGAAGTCTCTATCAAAAATTGTGATATTATTAAAGCATTTCTCCTATTATCTGTACTTTTTTCCTATTACATGTGTTTTTGTTCACAATTTTTTAAACACAACTCCAGTGACACATTGCTAAACCTCTTCCAGAAACCTCACATACTTTTCCTTCTCACACACCCTAATTCAGCTCTATTGCCTTTTGGGTCAAATAGTTACTGCTTTGATATATATCAGGGATATCTCAATTGATTTCCTCTCCCTGCTTCCAATATGTACTGTGTGTGAGACAGAGGATTCTCATAATCCTTGTCATCTAATGGCAATTAAAAATGGGAAAAAAAGTGAAATCATTTCTATTAATGGCAACTCTTACAACTCTGGGCTTTACAACATCAAGCATGTGATCAGAGAAATCAGTTTTTCATCCCCCTGCCCTCATTCTTGTGAGATATACCAGTCTTATCATAAATAATAAAAGTCAAATTTATTTTTAAGATAAAAAGATAACACTTATTTTTTAAATAAATAAATAAGTTCATGATTAAAAGACAGGCTCTCAATGGGGGACACCTGAATTAAATAATACAAACTACAAAATGATTCTATATAAAATTAATAACTTTGTGCCCAATCTGAATAAAAGCTATCATTAAACATTCACATTATTATGCACAAAGAAAAAAAAATCAAAGAGTCTTAGTACAGTTTCTTGCTATTTTACCTAGCTCTACAAAAGCAGAATATTCTTAAAACAACTATTATTTTAATTGGAAATTCCTTTTCTTAAAGTACATTTTCATCAAACACTGGAAAACTGGCTTCTAGCTCACTTCTTTCCTAGCCCAGCCCGTTTTTTTCTCTGTTCTGCTCAGAATTCTCTTTGTTTTAAAAATCATCGAATGTTTCTATCACTAATCAAGGGATAGGATGTGGATATTTCTCCGTACCTATGAGAAAGAGGACACCTCTCCAGGAATATGTGGATGCAAATCATAGATTCTGGATGGCTGTAAATGTGAAAAGTTCTCCCCTTCCTTCAAATACCTCTTATCATATTTGCATTTTAAAAAATCTCTTTCTCTTTTTTATTTATTAGTACAGTAGAAATGTTAAGAAGTTGTAGGCTTGTTTATCAAATTTTATCAACCAATACTTGATCCAATACTTGATCTAAATGGCGATTTAAGTGATTTACATTCACTTCAAATGGCAAAAGCTAGGGAAAGAAGAAAGTTAAGTGTTATATAGAAATATTTTAGTCCAAAACAATTTCAACAGAAATTAATCATGTTTTAGATGCTTTATAGATTAATGCTTCACATTTTTCAGACCATCCTTTTCTTATAGTTAATCATAATTAATTGTTAAATGATAATTTCCAGACTTTAATATGGCTCATGAAATAAAAAAGCTGTTTGTAATAATGAATATGCATGGAATCATGTTTTAATAAATTCCTTGTTATTAGCTTACCTTGGTTAGGCTGAATCATTTAAGTCAAAATATATAAAAGAATTGAGGAACACTGCTTATACTGATTACAATGTAACTATTCATAATTTCTAACAGGTTTAATCAACATTGAGCTCAGGTCCACAATGTCATTGTAAGGTTCCCAATCACAGTCATATATACAATTTCCTAATTATAGAGATCTGTATGGAACATGCAGATGTTGGGATAAACAGATGTCAGAGAAAGATGAGAATTAAACATCTGTGTGCTTTATTTTTGGCTTCAATAAATTTTAATATTTGTATTATTTAATTGTTTTTATTTTTTTAATTTTGTTTGCCGCCCAAAGTTACTTGGTGAGATGCGTGTCAATATCAAACAAACAAATAAAACAAAATGGTGGTGCAGTATAAGAGACAGGAGTTGTTGAACTAGTCTCATTTCCTATTTTTAACTGAGTATATAACTGAATTTATGAAATTGACTCCAACCTATCAGGTTATGAACTAAAATTCTGAATGCTTTAGTGTAGTTCCTTTTTGCACATAAATATTATTTTCCATTTGATAGATTATGTGAAGAACATAGACAAGGACATTTTCTTTACCTATTTTTTAAAAAAGAATTTACCTAAAGCCTACCTATATTAATAAAGAGGATTTTATTTAAAAATTGAATATCTGCTGTGAGCATATTAAATTATTTATTTATCCAACTTCTAGGTCAATCAACACCAGAAACAACTATGATGGCTTCACAAAACTAAAAATGGGGTGGGGGGGAATACCCAAAAATTGTCTGGAGAAAACAATGAAAAACATCATCTCTCAGTTCACCTCTAATATAGAAGGATCCCTATATTGAAAGTTTCAGAGAAATATATTTATACCTCTCTTAAAGGCAGATAAATGACATTCTGTAATTGATTAGATCTGAAATATTTCCTGAATTGGTTTAAAAATAAAGATGCAGATGTTAGTAAAAGTTTCATTCCTTTTTCATAAGGAGGCCAAAGGAACAGATGTTGTTTCTGCCTGAACGGAAAGAAGATTAGTAGTCTGTGACAAAGATAGGAAAAGCAGAGCATAATATCCTAGCTACTACCTAGAATAGTTTGTAATAATGCCTCTTTTATGGTGAACATTCTGAACCACAAATTAGACCATATCAGAAACCCAATTATCATGTTTCATTTGTACATATGAAATAAAAGTTCTTTCATAGCCAAACCAATATTCTTAACAACTGGCAACTTCTTGTAACGATTCTAGTCTATTCAACTTTTTAATTGCAATCCTGAATATATTACTCACAAGCAAAGAAGGGATAACAAAGATAAATAATAGAGGAATCAATTGTATTATGCTCTCCAAGTCCTCCACACATACATATATGTTGGCTGATCCAGTTGACTCACTTGACTGCTTTAAAATGAAATACACCTCCTCAGAGAGGCTAACTAACTCTGAAACATCATAGAAAGCAACTAAAGATCACATACTTTACCAGTGGATTTACTACTGTCATGTGCCTTTTTAAAGGATTATATGTTTTAAAGCAGGGATGTCAAATTCTATTTCACTGAGAGCCACATCAGAGTTGTGTTTGACCTTGTGGGAGCTGAGGTGGCATGGCCAGAGTGGGCGTGGCCAGCTTGACAGCATGCATGTGATCAAATGCCACTTTTGCTGGTAGCTTGTTTTGCTAGCATTCTGCCATTCAATTCATGAGAGCTGTGTGTGGTGCTCACAAGCTCCCTTTTCACTGGCAGAGGCACTGCAAGCCAATCTTATGCTGTTTCCAGGGCAGACCCTGGACCAGATCTAAGCACCATGTGGCCTGGATCCGGTCCAGAGGCCTTGAGTTTGACACCCCTGTTTTAAAGGGCTCTGTCATAAAGGTGTATGGAACATTTAAACAAGGATAATTTAATCAAAGGAATATTAGAAAATGTAATATGCTATGTAATGCAGTATTTTTCTATAGTCTTTCAAATTTTAAAAACTATTCAGAATCCAAATCATAGACAGTAATAAGTTAGAGCCATGTTATCTCTGTCTACTCATAAACTTTAACCCTGATCAGTAGATTTAACATCCATTTAGGACTTGGCTCTAGAAAAATTGCCTTCTGAAGTATATACATCATGAACTCTGAATGAGAAAAACCTCCAAGTCTGACTGAATACCAGCTTTCCAATTTTCCTACAATAACTGTTGCCTTAAGAATTCAATTTTCCTGCCTTCAGCCTGGTCACACCATTAGACATAACAAAGCATAAAGTCAGTGTGCCTTTTGCTGCTGAAATATTTTGTCCCTTAATAGCCCTTCCCTGTTATAGGACAACCAGTCCTGTTCCCAAAAATTGCCCTAGAAGGCCTTTAAAAAAAAAAACATAAAGAGACTTCCTCAATGTGTTTGAAATTTTTCTTGGTGAATGCTGAGCTTTTATTTTTTGGATATGGCAAAAAGTACACCGCTGCTGTTTTCTGCTGCAAAACTGCAAACTTCCTGGCTGTCCACACTATCTGTTCTGGGGACAAAAATGGGACGAGCCCCTTCATGATGTCTCCCTTTAGTATGTGCACTATATTTACTCTATACATTATAGAAAAGAAGATAATAAATCTGCTTTTATATACCAACAGGTATTTGGAAAATGCACAAATAAAACAATACAAACCTTTTTAAAATTCAATAATTGTAGCCTAAAGCTTCATCCTGCAGTACAAGAGCTATCCTGAGGAATTGTAGTTGCTTAATCTAAATAATAAATCTAATGGTTTGCCTCCAACAAAAGTATAACTAAAGAACTGGTGCTGGGAGTTATATAACTCCCAGCACCAGTTCTTCAGTTATACTTTCATTGGAGGCCTCTTGCCTACAACATTTTTTATGTAGATAGAAGTCATCAAAGGACAACTCTTCATCTCCTTTTTTTATTTGCAATAAAGTTCTAGCTTTTCAAGTCTTCTGTAGATTTTTTTTTAAATCTCACAGTAAGAGAACTTTGGATTTAAGCCAGTTTGCAGTCATTCCCTACATGGTTATTATTTGGGTTTAATATTTTCATAGTGAGAAAAAAATTCATTTGGCAGAGATGTTTGAATTGTGAAAGCCAATTCTGATAAAATATTGCATATGCTATGTTGTATTTTTTTATTTTTGGTTTTGTTCCCATATTGCATAAGTACATATATCTGAATGCATACTCATATTAATTTTCTAGCATAAGCATTCAGACTATCGTAAGACATACCTCCACTACAGTACGCCAAATTAATTGTACTACTCCAAGTTCCGTAACAAATAAGGCAACTAAAGGTTAGATTAAATTTATATACTTAATTATCAGCAGATTTTAATTATTATCAGATTTTAAAATTTCATTAGAGCTGTGTAATTACAGTGTTTTTTTATGAAATGTAAATATAAATCACTGTTAAGATGATTGAAATGTTAATAAGTACTGAGAGCCTTCAAATGCTGATCCTTTAGAATTCCCCATGGTATATTGTCTTATTTTTGGGGGGTTTACGCCCATGCTTATAAAATGCCGTCTCATCTCATGAAAGGAACTTGAGCCACAGATGAAGTTTATTTAAGATACATACATATACCAGTTATTTGAGAAATGTATTTGATTTCCTTCCTTTAAGGTACCTAATGAAATGTAGCAAAAGAAACAGAGAGGCACTGCGCAACAATTTTTCATTATGACTACAACAACCCTAACTATTCAGGGCATGCTATTTTGTTACAGAAGTGATTGGGGTCAGGAACCAGATACAATTTGTATTCTGTCATGTACAACAAATTTTATGCCCTTTCAAATTGTGATTTAGTCAGTGGTGGCTGCATTAAACAACATGTGTAAATGTGGATTTATTGAGAGGAGACAATCTCTGCAGTTCAGTGAGCTTATCAGAATGACTTTTGCGGATGAAATTCTAGTCTTGGAAATGAAATGTGAAGGACACAGATGAGCAAAAACTTTTTCTCCAAGGCTCTAGCTGACTGCTAGAGCATGCATGTGAACATACATTTTTTTCCCCTCTGAATGTATACATTACTGAAATGAAATACAAAGGATGAATAATCTCAGTTTATTTAGACATGATGGAGGATATCTAGGACACATATAGGAGGCCAGTATTGTTAATGTGTGCAGGTTTGTCAGCAAATAAATTTGATTGATATAAATAATAAACAAATCAACTTTAATACAAACTTTTATCACTGAATTTTGAAATGCAATAGTGGCAGTATAATGTAGTGATAAATATTCTTTTAAATCTAATTGTCATACTTCATACAGACGGTCCTCCCTTAAAAACCACAATAGGGATGGAAGTCAGTTGAATGAAGCAATCATTATGCAGATGCCCATCTGACTGCTTCACTCAGGACCACATTTCCAGTACTCCCAATTGAGGCTATGAGATCATGCAGGTTGTTAAATTAATTGAGTCCTAGATAATAAGTATGGGAGTACATTTGTGAAGACCTAGGGAGAGAAGCATTTTCACACACAGTTAAAAATTAATTCTCTCTGCCTCTTCATGCCTGCGGAACTCATGCAGAGAAGATTGCAAATCAGAGGTGGTGTTCAGCAGGTTATGACCAGTTCTGGAGAACCGGTAGCGGAAATTTTGAGTAGTTCAGAGGACCAGCAAATACCACCTCTGACTAGAGATTTTACAATATCCTTCCCCTGCCACGCCCACCAAGCCACGCCCACAGAACCGGTAGTAAAAAAAATTTGAATCTCACCACAATTGCAAATGGCAGTTAGATGATCTTGGGACACATGCTAACTACTCATAAGTATGAACAGGTTGTGAAGCCACTGCTTCACTCTAAGATTAGTTGTTTTCTTGCAGGCATTTCATTATCAATTTAGGTAACATTATCAGTGCTATATTACCTAGTCTGGAAATGAAACATCTGCAAGAAAACAACTAACCCCAGCCAGCACCAAGGATCCCACAGTTCAACTCTGAGCTATAAATATTCACTTCTATTGTGAACAGGTTGCCAGGCACTCAGGTTAAGATCATAAGACTGGGGTGTAATGTTTTATGATGGCCATACAGGCCATAAGGCATCCTTTTCTAGGCCATCAGAACCTCAAGTAGTTGTTGAACCTAACTGTAAACTGAGGACTACCTGTATGGTTTTTTTTATGTACACGCCTGCATTCTGTTGAGACAGGAAAATAAAGATAACATAATATTTAAATATGTGCAAAGTCTCCCAAACAAACAAGATAAATTTACAGATAATTCTGCCTGTAGTAAATGTTATAAAATATAGGCCAAAAAACATTGTCATAGACTGCTCACTATTTAGATACCTCCCCTCCCTCTCTCTCACACACACACACATACACACCAGCTAGCAGTTATATTTAAAAGAGCAAAGGAGGGAAAAAGCACTGCAAGGGAGTTGGGGAAGGGAGGGGACTGAGAATAAGCCCAAACATTTATCAACTATGATTGTGCTATCCTAATAAATTACCACGTGCTATGATACAGTTCTTAATTGAAGAAAGTTCCTTGTCTTTGCTTTATCACCATTAATGTGAATATTAATTGTGCATTAACTCCTATTGATGTCAAAGGGACAAATGCTGATCAACTCCAGACACTAACCTGAATAAAAATGTACCAACTGAGGAAAATTAGGACGAGATACAAGACACTTAAACTAAATGGAAGCAGTTTCTACCAAGGTAAATATAAGATCTGCTTAGAGCAAAGAACGTTGTTGCAAGATGACAAGAAAGTAGGCAGAGCAAATGAAAAATCTGTACCAGTCCCTGGACAGATTGAGGAAATCACACAGCAAAATGAAAATGACTTGGCTACTTGAGGATTTAGTTATTTTCATTTGGATTCAAGTTATTATTTACTGCTTAACCAATAATTCATTTACTTTTGAAAAATTCTTAGTCCTTAAAATCATGATGTCACAACAACTGTCTGAAAATAATAGTGTGCAAGTTAACAACCAAATTGTTATGGGGAAAGGCGGGGGGGGGGGGGGGG
>BHFT01012952.1:0-15089 GCA_004320025.1 Laticauda laticaudata
ATGTATATAAAATGGAAGAGGATTTTATGTTTTTATGTTTTTGTATGTGTATGTTTGTGTTTAAAAATAAAAAAAAAACTTTATTTAAAAAAAACCCTACCAACCACCCTCCCAAAGCTCTTCTGTAATACTTCAATGAAAACTTGATCATTGTCAGAGACATGGTCAGACATTATGTTTCATATGAAGGATGTGTTCAGTTATTCCATTCTTGGGTATTATCCTCCACATATCTAACAGGAGGAAGGATTCCATGATTAAGTGCTTCTCTAGACACATAAAATTGCGTGCAGATATAAGAACGGGTGAGATTTAATTTTTGTATATATACTTACTGGCAATGGGTATATTACACACATATCCATCACCAACCATAAGACAGGGAAGCTTTCTGGTTAAAGCAAGTGAGGATAATTCCTGTCATTTCACTTGTGTGTATAGCTCAAATAACAGCTCTCCCTGTGATTTTTTTTTTTTGTCTATTTAAACCGAACACCTGACAGTCTATGAATGAGGCATTTTGAAGGTTGGCAGAAAGGTTGATGAAGGAATTCAAGAGAGGAATTCAAAGGAATTCAAGAGAGGAAAAAACAGTGTCAGCATTTTTTAAAGCCTGTAGTGCTTCTACTTTTAATTGAATGAGAGAGTTTTGGACCAGGTTGTCATCTTTAGGTCTTGGGCCTCTTTAGAGATAAGATCTTACCCTTAAAGAAAAGTATTTGATAACCAAGCAATCTTTAATCATTACTTATAATTGTTTCAGGTTTCACCGTACCATAGCTGCTATATAAATATTGACTGATATTGAACTGTACTGCAGTATTTATTTTACAGGTGTTCCTTTCTCATGAAATATTCTAGTCTGAATAAAGTTCACTAATCTTTTAAAGCAATATCTAGTCATCACTATTAGCTATTAACCTGGTAAAGGGGCAGTTTTATACTCAACAGGATAGCTGATCCATCTAATTATTCATTCTATGCTGTGACTAGCAGCAGTATAACTGACTTTTCTGTACTAATACATAGAGTCACTTCACCAGTAATACCTCCCAGTAAAGGCAATTTAATATAGACCATTATGCATTGTTTATTTGGTGAAGGATACACCTTACATTTTTCATTCCTGAATCAGCAAAGAGAAACTGTATTTTTAAGATACAGCTTCCCCTTCAACAAGTCATAGAATTATAGGGTGAATAGAGTCCAACCCTTTGCAACCCAGCCTCTGAAACACAATGTCCACAATTCTAGAATTGTACAGCTCTTACTGTCAGGATTTTTCCTTATATTTAAAAGAAATATAGGTAGCTTTTATTCTTAGCTGCACTACCCCTAAAGCTTTCAGAACATTTTATCTCTTCAATAAATTTGTAGGCCTAGAAGCTGATTTCATGCAATGGTAAGTAGATTGTTCACAAAACAAACCTGTAACTGAGATTTTCAACTGGATTTTCAATATTTCTGACTCAATGCATTAGGCAAACAGAGGTGTGTTTTACATTCTACCACCCTTGATTGTCTAACCATACTTCACTGAATAAACTACCAATGGCTGGAACTGCAGAGACATATGTAGCCATAAACCGTGTTCTATAAAGGACTATGGCTGGCTACATACACACTGTACTAAACCCAAATCAAGCAAATAACATTATGACTTAGTGTTGAGGGCGAAACCCTTACTTTCTAGAACCTTAAATTGTCTTCAGTGCGCTACTTCATCACTGTAAAAGTAATAAAAGGCCTGTCTTCATTACTATTTTTGATACACATTTATTGAATGACTCTAGATATAAGTAGGATAAGTTTAAGGTTTATATGTATGATTTAGGGATCACAGAGTGCCTTAGCTTTAGATGGAAATGCTGAGTGTTTGAATAGTTAATTACGGAAGACTTCAGATTTCAATCCTTACTTTTAACCAAGTGTACTTAATTAGAGTGTATTTCTTCTACTTAGAGAATTGCAGTTCCTAACATTGTTGAATTAGTGGTGGGTGGGAGGGAGAAATGTAGGATAGTTTCTGTGGCAAGTCATTGATTGGTAATATTTTATTCTGCCTTTTAGATATCTAAAGTTTGTTCATTTCCTCAATATGAGTTTTCCTTTCCATACAGTTAATTCAGTTTCTGGTGATGATGGAAATCTTGCGATCAGAATCAGACCATCCCAAAAAGTTAAGGAGAAAGGACAAATAAGTAAGCAGGGCTTGAAGGAATCTTATAAGAGCTTATGTGAGCTTATGAGTTTCAGCATTTCAGTTTTGAATAATTTACCATACTTTATTATCTGATCCTTTCTTTTTTCAACTGGAGCTGCCAAGAATTGAACAAAGGACTATACATTGGGAAGTGCAAAAATATCAAAATGGTTCAACCTACTTCAAAGATATTGTAAAACTTCAAGATTTTTAGAAATATTTAAAAGCAAAAATCCAGTCGAAAGAGCAATTAGACTAATCTGACTGAGACTGACAATCCATTGGCCATAAAGTGAGGGTTTAAAGTTTAAAATGATAAAGGAGAATACCTTGGAACGGAGTATGTCTAAGTTAAGGACAGATTCAGTTTCTGTGAACTATCCCAGAACTGTGGTCCTCTCTTTTTTGTAACCAACAACACAATCCAACTCTTATTGTCACATAACCAGTGCAGAATTGTGCCTGCAGGCACAATTAGAGGGACAAGCTAGATAGTCCCATGTGCCAAAGAAAAATTCCATGTATGCATATACATTTATGGTTAACACTAGTGTAGTTACATTTCCATAGCCTTCCGATACCTCAGATCTTCCTTTGCATAAAAACATCCATTTTCTACATTGCTTTTATCTCATATTTTTTACAACGTTTATGATGGCATTTTTTGACACACTAAGTTTGACATTGTGTAAGATGCAACATTGCATCCCAGAGGCCAGTGACTATTGCACAAACTTGCCCTGCAGTTCTAAGCCATACATTTTAAATCTTCGTCAGCTTGCAAAATGTTCTATCAATAAAATAAAAATACCACAGATGCCATATATATTATTCAGTGATCCCCACCCAAGATAATGAACTCTCAAAAATGTGAAAAATCAGTGTTGCTAATTTGTTTGACTTTGTTTTGCTTTGGGTTTTATGTTGACAAGTTGCTGTAAGAACTGTTTACCTACTTCCCCTATATGGAAGAGTGGTGTCCAGGAAAATTTATGGTCAAGTCCATTCTCAGCCATAGAGACTATGAGATTAATTATTCACTCTTATCCCAACCTTCTACTGGGGAAAAATGGAGAAAGTTGTGTTATTTATGCCACTTTGAATTTCCTGGAGGAAGCAGAACAGATATAGTTCATAAATATATAAATAATGTAGTTAGCTTGAGCCTGGATTAGAGTGTTAAGATTTCAAATGTAGGTGAGAATTGAGCAGGATTAATGACAGCATAATAACACAGCTTTTCTGTGTGAATCTTTTATCATACCAATAAAAAACCCACAATCATGTTAAAAATGCTACTGAACAGCTCTGGAGACTGGCAGAGTTATTGTCTTATTTGCAATAGTTAAAACATATTTACCATACCCAACTTTCCTCATTCAAGTTCTGTTTTACCAAATATTTGTCCTCTCCCTCTCCCTTCCTCTCTCCCTTTATCTCTCTCTTTCTCTCTCTCCCTCTCCCAATATATATTGATACAGTATATTAATAAAATAATGGTACTTTAACTTTTCCCTACAACAGGGAGAAATGGCTACCCCTGTTCTAGGTCCAGAAGATGAAATGGTTTCTGAATAAAACATGATTATGCTTTTACACTGTAGCTCTACTATTGAAAAGATCAACTGATGTGCCTTTTAGCTGAATGAACACACTAGATCAACATTTGATGTGATGTGTATTACAACTTATGGGTGATCCTTTTCCTGCTTAGCTGGGTTGTGAGAAGTGACATTCCCAAATATTTTTGGAGTGTATATACATTATTTTTTTCTCTTTTCAAGATTCCATGATGTTTTTAGTGCATGACTTAACATGCATAAAATATTCCACTGATTTGTTATGAGGTTGTTGCCCTAAGGGATGTTATAAAATGCTTTGAGCCCCCCAGTAATGTTCAGCTAAAGACAAATATTTGGATGATGTTTTCTTTGTTGTGTTTTAAAATCTGAAGGAATAATGGGATTCTTTAAAAAGCTACTGATTTTGTTTGTTATCAAACAAACAAATTTGTCCCAATCAGCTAGGACTTGGGAGGCAGAGAATAGATGGGGGCGAGGCCAGTCAGAGGTGGTATTTGCTGGTTCTCTGAACTACTCAAAATTTCCCTCTACCAGTTCTCCAGAACTGGTCAGAACCTGCTGAATACCACCTCTGCATTTATGACATTTTTAGCAAATCCTCAAAACAAATGTAAATAAATTCAAGATAAAGTAATGATGGCTATGATAGGTGGAAACTAAATCAAGAAGAGAAGCAACCTACAACTAAAGAGAAATTTCCTGACAGAACAATTAATCAGTGGAACAGCTTGCCTCCAGAAATTGTGGGTGCTCCAACACTGGAAGTTTTAAAGAAGAGATTGGATAAACTTTTGTCTGAAACGCTATCGGGTTTCCTGCCTAAGCAGAAGGTTCGACGAGGAGACCTCCAAGGTCCCTTCCAACTTTGCTGTTCTATTCTAAATGTTCTTTGGAATAGTTCTATTTTAAGTCATTTCTGGAAGATTAGAAGGGATGGAGGAAGACTGGACTCTAAGTGGAAGCTCTTCCAAAAGGCCTCAACAACTGAGAAATAACACCTTCCTTCCTTTTCCTTCAAGGTATGTTCATGAATACTGTTTATTTTCGAGTAAGTCTACTGCTGTAGTTGCCATTTAGCAACTCGAAGACTGGAGTGAAAATGTCTGGTCCTAGAAACAGAAGTACTTCTGTTGGAAAAGAGATTGGGACAGCATGACCTAGTTGGTTTGCTTTTGCTATAGTGATATTCTGAGAACAAGCCGACTACATAGCATTATGTACTGCCTGCTTGCTCACCATTGTGTGATTAAACCATTACGTTGAGCGCTCTGTTTAGCTGCCTACAGAACTCTCAAGCATAAACAAAGTATATCACAGTATAAGTATTTGGGATTCCCATTAACATAAGAATAAAATTGGCTGGATGTCTCTGGGATGTTAACAATCTTAATTTCATCCAGTCATCCAGTTTAAGCCCCTGTCACATAGCACCAATGGATGGAAAGAGGATGCAAAATGGAGAGAAACACTTGCCATTTGTTGGTTAATGTGATGCTTCCGTTCTGTACTCACTGCGTCTGTTTTTCATCCTCTCTATCCGTCCAGCATTCGTCGACTGACATTTCATCTGCTCAAAAAGTTTTGAGCTGCTCAAAACTTTTTGAGCGGAAAATGTATCCAACGCGTCATTTCTGCATCTGCAACGCATACGGGGAACACCGTTCTACATCTGTTTACGCGTCTCGCTATATCCGCGAGGCATCCGCTGCACATCCGCCACACACAAATCCGCCTCAGCGGAAAACGGACACAGGGAAGAAGCGAAACGGACACAGAATGGACACAAAGCATAGTACACGGACGGAGAAAGGATGAAAGCGGATGCAGCTCGCATACAAAGCATTAAAATGAAAAAAATGTTCGTTATAGGGGACGTATCTCGGATATTTAGGATGTCTGCAGAATGGCTAGAGGATGCAGAAGGACACGAGTGGAAAAACCTATATTTCCTATAAAAAAGGGGAGGAACTCACCTGGATCTCACTTCAGTCCAGCAGCCCTGTGGTGCAGACCTCTTCAGCCTTCATCTGGCTCTTGCTCTTCCACAGCATCCAGTCATCTCCATCATGGATCGTCCACACACTCCTTTTGGTAGCCACCATCGTTCTACAACAGTGCGAAGCCATCTACAGGCTCTTTCATCTGTTCTACGCGAAAAAAAGGAGTGGCCAAGAAGCGTCTGGGTCCGAAGATGGATCACCAGAAGAGCAGAGTACAGACTGTATAACAAGCTGATGGTGGAGCTCAGGAACGAAGACCTCATGCATTCCAGAACTTCATGAGGATGCCTCCAGCCATGTTTGACGAAGTTGTGGAGCGGCTGAGACCAGGTGTTGACCAAGCAGAACAGCAACTTCCGGCCCAGCCTGGAACCTGGGCTCAAGGTGGCACTGACTCTGCGCCACCTGGCCTCAGGGACCACCTACAGGAGCATGCAGTATGGTGGAGGGTGCCACACAACACCATCAGCATTGTGGTCAGAGAAAGTTGTGCAGGCCATCATCGAAAATACCTGGAGGAGCTCTCCAGTGCCCCTCCACTGAAGAAGGCTGGAAGAAAGTTGCAGAGCAGTGGTATCATAAGTGGAACTTTCCCCACACCGTTGGAGCCATAGATGGGAAGCACGTGCCTGCAAAGCTCCAGCCAAGTCAGGGTCCACTTATTTCAACTACAAGGGCTTCTTCAGCATCATCCTCTTCACATGTACATCGATGTTCAGGCAACGGCTCATCTTCAGATGCCAAGGTATACAACGCCAGTGACCTCAAGGAGGGGCTGGAACTCAACCTCATCATGGGCTTCCAGATCCAGACCCCCTGACCAACGACACACAAGATGTGCCCTACTTCATCATGGGGATGACACCTTTCTCCTCAGAACCTACCTCATGAAGCCCTACACCTCCAGATGCCTCACCCATGAAGAGAGGATCTTCAACGACAGGCTGTCAGGCAAGGCAGGTGTGGAGAACCACTCTGGAATCCTGGCCAACAGGTTCCAGTACTTCTCATCCCATACAGCATCGCCCACAGACCATGAGGAGGATCGTGGAAGCTTGCTGCATCGCTGCACAATCTCATGTGCACCCGCTACCCAGTCTTGCAGAACAGGCTCGTGGACCTCCACAAGGCAATGGGGACATGGAGCCTGGTGAATGGAGGCAAGGGCGAACCTGATAGTGTGGATGTTCAAGGCGCCCAACAGAGCTTTCACGTGAAGGGAAGAAGCAGCGCAATCTCCTGAAATACTGGTGCAACTCCCCAGCTGAAGCAGTGGAGTGTGGCAAGACAGGATGATAGATGCTTAATGGATGCTTCCTTCAGCCTGTCTCATCACACTGATGAGATTGTGCCATGCATGTTGAGTGGCCCTACAATGAACAGGGATTTAATAAAGAGTTTGTGTTTATGTTGAAATGGGGGATCAATTGATGACATTGTTATTAGATAATAAAGGGCCAAAGGTGTGGCACCTGGGAGGTGGACCATACAGTCCACTATGCTTGCACTGAGGCTTATCTATCCCACAGCTATTACCCATCCCACAGGATTCCTAACCATCCCACAGCTATTACCCATCCCAAAGGTATCCCCTGCCATCCCTCAGCTCTATACCCATCCCAAGGTATCCCTGCCATCCCACTGCTATCCTAACCCATCCCACAAGCATGCAAAGCTGTAAACTATTTCTAAAAGTTTCCACCAAGACTTTTTTAATAAAATAAATGAAGCAAGGTGTTGAAGCCCAAGATAATCTTTATAAATAACAAACTGTAAAAGAAAGATGACCCAAGTGTCCCAAGCAAAGATAAAAGAAATCACAGGTGCAACCCAGTCTCTGGCACTCTTCTTAGTCACTCTGAAGGCATGCCAGTCTCAGGTGCCGTGGAGGTGGCTGCTGCTGGGTGTCCAAGAGACAACAGGGGATGGTGTGTGGAGGAAGCTCTCAGAGAGCTGGCTCAGTCCGTTGATGTTGAGAGCCCCTTCCTCCAGGACAATGGGTGTCAGCCCCAATACCGATGACAGATGTTCTGAGGCGGGGTTGGCTGTGGTGGTGGAGAAGGAGGAGTGTAGTGGGGCTGTCTGTCTGCAGCTAAGCGAGGTGAGGCGTGGTGGGGGATGGCATCTGTGGCATGGTTGGCATCTGTGGCGTCGGTGGCATCTGTGACATGGCTTGCAATCGGTGGCATCAGTGGCACCGAGGCATTCGATGTACCTGTGCCTGGACTGGGAAGGCTCCTGTGCTGCTGGAGCCTCCTGGTAGCCATAGCTTTTGGTAGGTGAGGGCCTGCTGGAAAGCCTTGAAGGCAGTGACATCACCTGAGGTGGAGGAGCAGACCTGGACTGGGTGGAGCAGTTCAGCTGGGTCTGGAAAGTTGTGAAGAAGACCGGTGATCCTGTCCTTGATAACCAGTACTATTATTCAGACATGTTTCATGAGGGTCGGTTGACGTAGTGAGAGAGGGCTTGTGGTTGGGGGATGGGACGTCCATTGGTACCAGCTGAAAAGAGAATCTAGCGCTGCTTCTGATGGTATTTCCTTGATCTTCCAGCAAGGACAGTGTGGCTCTGCCCCTCTGGTTTCTGGATCTCTGCCTGCCTTTCTGTGGAGGTGTAGCTGGGGGTGGATGTGGGTTGGTCTCTGGTGGAAGTGCCCTCTCCTTGCTCCCACTGCGTCAGGGGGTCCTCCACGCACTCTGCATGGGGAGTGCAGGTGTCGGGGCGGGGTCTCCACGTGGGACGCTCCCACAGATACCTGCCGGACACAGGAGCTGACTCTTGGCCAGAAGCAGACTGGCTCTCTGTGGGCTGCCTGAGAGAGAGGTTGTCAGAGGGCTGCTCCTCGTGGCAAGATCTCACCCTCCAAGAAGCTGCACTTGGCCATTACGTAGGTCTCTCGCTCCATCAGCTTGACCGTGGCCTGCCAGATTTCTGAGGTGCAGCTTCCTACCAGTGTGCATTGCTTCCACCAGCTAGAGCACCCCGAAGTGTAGCCAGGCTCTCCCCCCCCCCCCCCCCCCCCGGCCCCTTTTCTTTTGTTCTATTGCTTTCCACCAGCCGCGCACCCCCCCCAAAGGTTTGTTTTGCCCCCAAAAGCCCTCCCGCCCCCTCTTCAATTGCCTGTCTTCTTGGTGTCTCGATAGAGCCTGTGTCCCTTCCACCAAAGATACTCTTCTACCTCAGCCATTCCAGCACCTCATCCTCATGGTCCTCTTCGTTGGAGTATTGCCTCCTCTTCCCATTCTTATTCATGGCGTATGCCTGTTCCTCCCTCGTGCAGGGCATCTGTGCCCTCATCAGACCGGGCTTCGAGCGTTTGTAGGGGCTACTCCTCACTACCACCAGCCACCGACCAACGCAGCAGCAAACAGCAGGGCAGCAAAACAGGACCGCAGCACAGCAGACCAGATCAGCAGCAGCAGAGTAAGCACCAGCAAGCACCAGCGCAGGACCAGCAGGACCAGGATCAGCAGTTTCAGCAGAGTAACACCAGCAGCGGCCAGCAGACCAGCAGGAGCCAGGATCAGCAGGCAGCAGAGTAAGCACCAGCCAGCACAGCAAGCACCAGCAGACGCAGGAGCACCAGGAGCACAGCAGGACCGGAGCAGCACAGCCAGGTAAGCACCAGCAGAAGCACCAGCCACCAGGACAGCACCAGCAGTAGTTAAGCACCAGCAGAAGCACCAGCACCAGGAGCAGCGCCAGCAGAAAGCTCCAGCACCAGGAAGGAGTCAGCCCGAGTAGCGAAAGCCCAGCATAAGCCAGGAGACAGGCCAGGGGGTGGCGATTGGTGGTCCTGTCCTTCTTGCCAAGGCTGGCAGGAGTAGGCACAGCTTTCTCTTCTTCCCTATGCTTTGGTGGAGCTGTGTCTGGCAGCAGCGTCTTCCTCTAATGGTGACCTGCCTTGCAGCTGCTTTCCTTGTATATCCATGGGGCATGACGCAATGCTCCTCCCTGCTGTGCAGTGAACACTTTGTATCCGCCTTAGGCATCGCTCGGCATCACTCGCATCCGTTCCTTCCGTTGCACGTCCGCTTCGCTGTGCTCCCCCGGAAGCCCGCGGATGTGCCATCCGCTTCCATCCGCTTTATCCGCTAGGCTCCATGAGTATCCGCTTAACATCCTGGCTACATCCTCCCCCTGTCCGTTCCTTTCCGTTGTGTCTGCTCTGCTTTTGCAAATTCACGGCCACTTTTGAGAGCGGATAACAACGGAGGATGGAACATTTTCTCATCTGCTGTGTCCTTTTTACATACGTTTTGCATCCGTCGGCCAATGTGACAGGCCCTTTAGAGGAAATGAGGGCTAGGAAGCAATGGCTACCACCTTGAATGGATACAACCTATCAATTTTTTGAAACAAGCAAAGTATAGAGTTGGTTTAACAACTTTGTAAAACCTAAGTCTGAAAAAAATAGCCATTTTTAAAAACTATTTTTTTCCAATGAAACAAAACAAAATAAAATCCTGAGACTCAGCATACATCAGATGTTATGACATGCCATTAAATAAACCTACAATACATTTCAAAGGACTTTTACAATCATATAGTTAAGATGTGTGAAATGCCAGTCATAACTTGTCCTCCCATGTCTTTAAATGATTTTTTTCTGAAACTTCCTGTTCAGTCTTGCCCCATAGGTTTCCACAAAATGATTCTACACTTTTCTTCTTTGCTGCTATTTTGTTATATATCCCATGTGAACATCTGCTCATTTTATCTCACAATTGTTTATTTCAGAGTTCTGTCTGGACTATTCTGTTAGTTATATGAAAATATCTTAGGAAAGAAATGACACTTCTGTCTCTTAGTTTTTTGGTACCGTAGTAGCTGAACAAACAATTTAATGAGTATGTGGAGAAGAATATTCTCTCCCCTTCCTCTTCCTCTCAGCTGGTAATTCAAATACTCTGGCTCACACCTTCAAAAACAGGTTTAAACAATTATGTGGGTTCTAATGGGATTTATGCCTAGATAACATGTTCTGAATTTCAGAAAATAGTCTGAGTCACAATAAATTGCCTAGATACCATGAGGAGTTCAAAACGAGGAGTATGAAACTAAAAGGCCTGGACAAGTTTCAAGTTTGATCCCACCATTTATCATTTTAGAAAGATCAATTTTCTAGTGTTCCTTTTTTATTTTTTGGTTTGCGAATAGGCTAATTTTTGTACAGTTTCCAGTGTAGAAAACCAAAATTGGTACCAAACAACTGGTTTAGTTGGACAGTGTGCCTACTTTCCTTGCTAAATTGCTAATCTACAGTAAGGAATTTGGTATAGTATAAGGCAGCTTACTGTGTTATCAGGAGCCAACTGGACAGAAGAGTACATCCATCAAAATTAACAATAAAAAAATAATATAATAACTATTTTAATTCATGTTAGAAAATATAAATCTTCTGGAGATTTTGAAAGAGGCTCAAAAGGACTTGTCTATTAGTTAAAAGCAATAAAAATATCTTCCAAGTGTGAGGCCTCTTGAAACGCAAAGTTTAGATTCTTTAGAACAACAACTCTGAAACACTTTCTCTTTTTACATTCTGCAAATCTTGGTTACCTATGGGGGAAGGAAGTAACATGGTGTGTGTCCGAGGGCACACAACCACCTAGGGTGGTTTATACATTTGCTATGCTGTTCATAAATATGCCCCTGGATTCATGTATTGCATTTATCTTGTTTCTTCAATACAGTACAACTGGTTGGTTTTGTCCAATATGCTAAGCCATAAACCAGAGTTACTTACCAGAATAGAGTAGAGTAGAGTAGAGTAGAGTAGAGTAGAGTAGAGTAGAGTAGAGTAGAATAGAATAGAATAGAATAGAATAGAATAGAATAGAATAGAATAGAAAGGGACCGTGAAGGTCTTCTAGTCCAAACTCCTGCTTAGGCAGGAAACCCTAATCCTAACCCTACACCACTTCAGACAAATGGTTATCCAATCTCTTCTTAAAAACTTCCAGTGTTGAAGCATTCACAACCTCTGCAGGCAACTTATTCCACTGATTAATTGTTCTCACTCTCAGGAAATTTATCCTTAGTTCTGGGTTGCTTCTCTCCTTGATTAGTTTCCACCCATTGCTTCTTGTCCTGCCCTCAGGTGCATTGGAGAATATCTTGACCCCCTCTTCTTTGTGGCAGCCCCTGAGAACACTGCTATCATATCACCCCTACTCCTCCTTTTCATCATTACACCATACCCAATTCCAACAACTGCTCTTTATATGTTTTATAGCCTCCAGTCCCTTAATCATCTTCTCTGCACTGTTTTCTAGAGTCTCAATGTCTTTTTTTACATTGTGTCTGGATGCAGTATAAGTGTGGTCTTATCAAAGCATTATAATTGCCGAGCTTGCACTTTGTTTGAAGCCAGATTGATGTTATGGCTTAGTGATTAAGTCCTGGGGTGAACTTATCTGGGGTGTTGCCACAGATCCAGCTGACTACATTTTGTTACTCTGAATAAAAACAAAATAAGGCATTCCTTTTTCCTCTGAGCTAAGTACTGTAGGACAAGATCAGAGATAATCCAACTTCTGGGGCTGCCATTGTTCTTTGGTACAACTGAAAAACCAATTTCTAGAGCAATTTTCCCATTTTCTTACCACGCTGGCCAAATGTGACATCCATGGCTCGATAAAAGCCAGCAAAGGGAGGGACAGTAACTGTACAGTAGTACAGTAGACAGTTGCTGGTAACAATGGCTGAAGGCTATTTACCACAAACCCACTGCTCTGGAGGAAAATGACCCACCTTAATGCATGATATTGCTGTGTTTTTCCTGAGAGATGTTCCCTTTTCATCCTTTTGGTACGTTAAATCTGCACATAGAAATATTTGGAGGTGCAGAGAATTAGAGTTAGGATGAATCATTAAAAGAACCTAGGAGAACACTTCACATGTATAAGCTGCAACTAGAAATTCTGAGTTTTTTTTTTCCTTAGATATTTTTGGGATGGGAGGGGAAGAGGCAACTGAAATATTTTAAAAATGATATGAAACCTATTTTAGAAGGCAGATGACAGTTTTTGCCTATTTCCTAAGCAAAAGCAAAAATATACCCAGAAATAACCAAAATACTTGTTGTGTTACCATGTTGACAGGAAAGAAAAAAGGGTCTGCATGAAGCTGATTGAAAATAGAGCCTCACCATGTCTTGAGGAAAAAAGTCTTTTCCTTCATGAGCCCCATTTTTCCTTCAGCATCTTCTTAGCTTGGTGTAAATTCTCTTCAAGTTAGTTAATAAATAACTATTTAGTTAGTAAAATAACTATTATTTACAAAGGCAGAGTGGCTGGAGGGTATAATAACAAGAAAAGTGAGAGCCCAAATCATTTTTCTTTTACTGCCAGTTGGCTGTTAACTGAGCTAACACACACACCAGGCAGGGCCCAGCAATAGAAAAGCCAGCTTGAGTGTTTGAATGATAAAAAAAACATCTTTCTGATCAGGCTTTCTGTGTACTCATTCTGCTCAAATGGCTAAATATACAGGGAGGAACAGTGAAATCAGAGTAGGCTTATTCCATAACTATCCTATAATATTTTCTGTGCTCAGTTAAGAAGAAAGTTTCCTGATGGAAGCCGCAGGGCTTGAATCTTGAGAGAATCCACACAAGGATCTTGTGTGCCAAACTATCACAAGATTATAGAGGATCACCTGCCTGATCCTCAAACTATCACCTGATCATAGAGGCCTTTTCCTTCCTTTCAGGGCAAATGATTAGAAAAGAACAAGTTCACAGCAGATTGTCACAGGCTTCTAAGTACAGTAAATTCAAATGTCTAGAACAAGTTGTGCTG
Organism: Laticauda laticaudata; assembly: GCA_004320025.1. Taxonomy (NCBI): domain Eukaryota; kingdom Metazoa; phylum Chordata; class Lepidosauria; order Squamata; family Elapidae; genus Laticauda; species Laticauda laticaudata. Next base: position 13,589 of record BHFT01012952.1, read on the forward strand.
TTTAGAATTGGGAATAAAAAGGTCAGATAAATTTTGTGGCCTGCAAAGGGTTTATGTTATAATCAAAATCCAATAGATATGCCCATGAGATGCTCCCTTGTGAGTTGTTAGTACAAATGGCCTGAGCTAATAATTTCCTTCCTCTTACACACTCACGCGCTTTGCACATCGAACATGGTATCTCTGGGTGAAAAGGAATTATGTCTGTCCACCCATTAAATAATGTGTAGCCAATGACTCATTTGCCTTTCAAATTGTTAATTTGAGTTACATTTTCTTATCATGAATAAAAATGCCTTGACACAGTTTTAGTGAAGTGAAATCAGCGCTTGTTTTATATTACAGATGGCCCTTACTTGGCCACCCTAACTGGGAGAGGAGTTTACATTGCGAGGTGAAGCGGTTGTGAGGCAACACATAACATGGTCCCCTCATTAAGCGATGGCAGTTCCAGCTGTCCTAGTTGTGGTCATTAGGTGAGGATCTCATGCTTCTGCCCTGCCACACTTATTTTTGTTTCAATTCTGTCCATTCGGCTATCTACCCTCAACATCTGCCTTTGAACTCTGCATGCGCCATTTACTCTTGCTGCCTCCTGCCACCCTTAGCTGATCTTCATCATCTTTTTCCTTCTGCTGTTGACAAGGCATGCCTGACTGAGGCAGTTGTGGACCCTTTGCAAGGTCTCCCTAACACCAGGCGAGGCTGAACAAGCCCTTACACAAGCTTAGGAAGGGTGTTATCACTGTGTACTATCAGCGGTAGGATTCAATTTTTTACCGGTTCTGCGGGCATGGCTTGGTGGGCATGGCAGGGGGAAGGATACTGCAAAATTCCCATTCCTTCCCCACCCCACTAACCTGCTTTCCAGCTCTGTTCTCCTGTGCAGGGCAATAAAAGAAGACTCAACCAATCAGCTGGGACTCAGTGGGAGGTGGAGAATAGATGGGGGCTGGGCCAGTCAGGGGTGGTATTTGCTGGTTCTCCAAACTACTCAAAATTTCCGCTACTGGTTCTCCAGAACCTGTCAGAACTGGCTGAAAACCACCTCTGTTGCACAAGCTCAGGAAGGGCCAGTGGTTCAGTTGCCTTGGCCAGGCATGCCTCATTAGCAAGAGAAAGAAGGTCACCCTGGAGTGACAGTGCTACAAAACCCATGTTTCCAGTATTATAAAGTCTGTCTTGTATGGCCCTCAAGTGCAGGGTGGCCAAAAGAACAGAGATGGGGGAGAGATAGACCGGTGGGGAGAGTTGAAGCACATGCTGTGGTCGTAAATGCAGCTGAATTATGATCACATGATCAGGGGAACACTCAATGGTCATAACTTCAAGTTGTAACTACTGTTAGTTCAGTGCCATTGCAGTTTTGAATGGCCACTAAGTGAATGTTTGTTAAGCCACAAGTACTTGTTTACTCAAGACTGCTTTGACACTCCTTCCTTCCTTCCTTCCTTCCTTCCTTCCTTCCTTCCTTCCTTCCTTCCTTCCTTCCTTCCTTCCT
>BHFT01012954.1:0-12473 GCA_004320025.1 Laticauda laticaudata
AACCAACGGATGGCAAGTGTTTCTCTCCATTTTACATCCTCTTTCCATCCGTTGGTGCTGTTTGACAGGGGCTTTAATAGAGATTTCTCCATAAGGTACAATTGTTATGGTTGGGTGGAATTTCTGTGATTAAAATGAATGTTTTTCCTAGAATGTTATTTTAGTTTCAAATAATACTTCTTTTGGCAATTGATATATGATTTAAACAATGGCAGAAGGATGTAACTAAATTTGTACATTGAGGGAAATCCTATAAGGTATTACAAGATGCAAAGGAAAGAGGGGGGGTTGAATTTATCAGACTTAAAATTATATTTTGCAGTCTAATATTTAATTTGGATAAAAGAGCGGGGGTAAATAAGAAATATTTTGTTAGCTGCCACCTGATGCCTGTGCTGCACTATCGCTTGGTGCCAGTCTGCCATGAAAGGAGGACTGTATGGGAAGGGAGAGATTTCCCAGGTAATGAAGACTTCAGTTTATCTCCCTGAGATGTGGCTTCAAGGTCTATTGGCTATATTCTGTTCACTTGCAGTGACCAGTCTGAAAACATCTTCTTTGAATTTGACTGGAGATTGGGGGAGCAGCAATTTTTCAATTCACTTGACTTCTACTAAACTATACCTTTCTCAACCAATGGAGTCAAGGATCATTGTTACTTAGAGATTCAAGTTGAGGCAAGTCTGACAAGGTTATTGGAGTTAGAAGAACATAATCTGAGAATTGGATGGGATAGATATCTATGTCCAATAAAGTTAAGTTTAATGTAGATTTCAGAAATTTTTATGTCAGGTGATCTATTCTTAAAACTATAGAATAAATATAAATTTAGTTTTGCTGAAAATATCTTTGTGTCTTTTAGCACGGGAAGCATTTTATAGATGAAAAATGATAAGTAAACATAAATAGTTAACTTACCATTATGTACTAGGATTTTCTCAAGTGGACTGCAAATAAAATTCAAGAGAAGATTTGACAATAGAATGATATGCTTATCCTTGGTTGTCTTAGATATAGTTACAAGAAATATTTGAAATGGATAAAAGATTTTATGGTTTTGAACAATGTAAGACTGAGTTATGTGCTAATGATAAACAAGTCACTGCTAAAATATATAAACCTTTGTTAAATAATGAGATACAAGTTCAGGTAAAAGAATGTATGATAAAATGGGCCAAACGAACAGTGAGAAAATATGTGGGTGAAAGATGTTCTAACCTTAAGGGGGATTTATGTAAAATGATGTATTGTTGGCATTTGTCACCAGATAAATTGTCTAGAATGTATAAAGATGCTTTGAATCTTTGCTGAAAATATGGACAAAATGGCATTTTATTATGTTTGGTGGTTGTGTAAAAAAGAAAAAAAATGGATACAAATAAGTCTATTAATTTAGATAAATTTGAAGATTATAGTACAACTGAAACAAGAGACTTTTCTTTCAGGACTAATAGGCAGGAAACTAGGAAAAAAACCATGGAGCTTTGTTTTCATAAGTGACAATTGCACCAAGATTACTATATGCTCAAAATTGGAAAGAATCGATACTGCCCAAAATGGAGGAATGGATGGTGAAGACGAAACTTATGGAAATGGCTAATTTAACCTCTTCGTTTAGAGAAAATATAATATCTACATTTATGACTGACTAGAAATCCCTTGAAGAGTTTTTGCATGAAATGAAAAAAAAACAAGCATTTATGATTGGTGGTTTTGACGATTAGAAAAAATAGATTTTTTTTGCAACCATAGAGGAAGAAATAATTTTGTAATTATACTTATAGTTGCTGCAGAGGATACCAGAAGTTTCCACATTCTATTTCTTTTTATTCCTTCTCACTTCACTTTTGTTCTTTTTTTTTTCTTTTGTCCTTCTGTCTTTTTATTTTATTTTATTTTAAAGCTTTGATGGCACAGTGGTTAGAATGAAGTATTGCAGGCTAACTTTGCCTGCTGTCTGGAGTTTGATCCTGACAGGCTCAAGGTTGACTCAGCCTTCCATCCTTCCGAGGTTGGTAAAATGAGTACCTAGATTGTTGCTGATATTGTAAACTACTCAGAGAGTGCTGTAAATCGCTATAGGGTGGTATATAAACCTAAGTGCTATTGCTATTTTGTATTGGCTTGTGTTGGTTTTTTTGTTGTCTCTAACACTTCTAATAAGATTAATTAAAAGGAATTAAACAGGATGTGCTTATCTCTTACCACAACAAGAAACATTACTTTTATAATTTTCATTGTTTACAGTGTCATAAAAACAATATATAAAATGTGAAAAGTTACTAATATTAAAACATGAACATTAAAACAAATAGCATTTAAGAGCTGTGGTGGTGCAATGGTCGGAAGGTAGTATTGCAGGCTGACTCACTGCTTACTGCTAGGAGTTTGATTCTGACTGGCTCAAGGTTGCCTCAGCCTTTCATCCTTCTGAGGTTGGTAAAATGAGGACCCAGATTGTTGGGGGGCAAAATGATGACTCTGTAAATCACTTACAGAGGGCTGTAAAGCACTATGAAGCTGTATATAAGTCGAAGTGCGATTGCTGTTGTTGTTTAACAACAGGTGCTTTAATAAGCTTGACTGAGGCTTGGTGGGCTGATTCTCAGGATCAGAATATAGTGATTGTAGGTTGCAATTTGTCGAACAGGAAGAAAGAGAAATGGACAAGGATTTCCATTGTATGCTTAAAATATTCATCTCTGAACGGACATCCAAGAGACAGTGAAATTGATAAAAATGTTTAAGTTAAAATAAGTAAAAGGAAGAATAAATGCAGGAACTTCATTGACATCAGTTTTGAGCTACCCAATGAAGAATAGAAAATGAATGATACTTACCAAAAGTAAACAGCAAATACATTTTTAAAAAGTTAAAATAATGGCAGTAAGGAATTTTAATTACTTTAGGACATAAATCTGGCTAAGCACCATCCTTTCACTAAATTCCACTCTGTCTTGTTGATAACTTTATATTTATCCTTGGTTTGATTATAACCCCAGGAGCCTCCAACCTTGGCAACATGCTGGCTGAGGAATTCTGGGAGTTGAAGTCCACAAGTCTTAAAAGTTGCCAAGGTTGGAGATCCCTGCTGTAACCAATACTGAAGACGATGAACCAGCGTTTCTCCATCTCAGTGAATTTTAACGTGTGTGGACTTCAATGCCCAGAATTCCCTAGCCAGCTAAGGATAGTTCTGTAAGATGCACTAACTATCAATAAAATCAATTGAGAGAGAAGGCAATGCTCTCTGAATTAGTTAAAAATGGGACCCCATCCAATCAGGAATCAAACTGAAATGACATTATTAAGGAAAGGCACTGCTATTGGGAGCAGAAATATTTCACCCACCCCAAAATCAAAGGGTTTGCAGCAACAGGGTAATTGAAGCCCCACCCCTTTTAAATATGCTTCACATGCATTGTATGCAAATACAAAGGAGCTTTGATCTCCCAGATGGATGAGTTGCCATTTTCAAGCCAATGACTATAGCGGCCTTTCAGGTGAAATATTTTTGCAAATAACAAGCTACTGAATTCTTAAAGAAGTTGTTTGTAAAATTGCTTTTATTGTAATCTTTAATTAGTTTGAATAAGGTTTTATATCAGGGGTAAATGTTTATCATTTTCCTCCTTTTGCTCCGTGCCACAAGAATTTGATATTAGTAAAACTGGGAAGATTAGTTCAAGTTTGAACAATGTATTTGTTTTTTTCTGCCTCTGCTCTTATGGGTCATCTGAAGTCTAATTAAGTTTTAATTGTTTGATCAGTAGCTAAGGCCACCCAGAGAGAAGTAAACAAAAGTAGTCTCACTTCCTGCAGGAATTATTTTTTTATTGAAAAGGCTGAACATATAAAAAGGAAAATCTTGCATTGAAGAGAAATGAGTTTTCTCTTTGTTTCATAAATATATAATATATCATTATATAAGTGAATCAAGAGAGCCAGCTTGATACATATATTTAAGGCATCAAAGAAACTAGGAGACTGTGAGTTCTAGTTTTGTCTTCGGCATAAAACTGGCTGGGTGACCTTGGACCAGTCACTCTCTCTTAGCCCTAAGAAGAAGACAATGACAAGCCATTTTTAAAAATCTTGCTCCCACCCCTCAAACTACAAAGATTACTCTAGCAGGTATTTGCAGTCAAAACTGACTTGAAAATTCATACAAACACGCATCAGTCTTTTTCTCAGTTCTCCTTTCATGTTTTTGTTGACTTCTACCTCTCCCTTCCAGTTTAATTATTTTCACTTGTTAATTTGATTACAACTTTCCTTTGGTAATTGGCTCCAATTTGAGAATGGATTGATTTGGGGAAACTGTTCTGCAAATCTAAGCAATCTTTTGAGGTGAAATCCTCTTAGCCCAGGGTGAAACTGTACCTTATTAAAAATGTGAAAGAAAGCATTTTAAAAATACATTCCTTGCTGCTTTAGCCATGGTTTGTTTTTATCATGATTTGTTGAATAAGCCATATAAGACTTGGCTCACCCGTGATAAGCCACACAAGTTGGTTTACAAGTCAGTGTGTCTGGGCTCACAGACCATGCTGAGTCAAAACTAAACAGATTACAGTTTTGTTTAGCTTTACTGGTGTAAATTCTGCCACTGATGCCACAACAAACACAGTACTGTAGCTATGTCTACCTGTAAAAGAAGATTAGGGTAAGATTAAGAAAGCACTTATCTTCACTACATGCTCAGTCTGGGGTGAGGCTTACTTCCATTCTATGTAGACCAAGAGTGTCAAACTCACGTCATCATGGCGGCATCACATGATGTATCGGGACTTTTTCCCCCTTTGCTAAACCAGGCGTGGGCAGTGCAAGATGCATCTGGCCCACAGGCCGGGAGTTTTACAGCCCTGCTGTAGGCAGTATTGCTAATCATTGACCAAATGCCATCTTCACATAATGATGAAGGAAATAATAAATTAATTTGATTGTTTATATGCTCTGGAACTGATTTAAGGAAACGGGAATATTTTGACATTATAGATAAAATCTAAAGGAAGATTGTCACTTGGAGATACAAATATATTTATATTAATGCAATCCTAGGCTGCATTAACAGAGGGATAGAATCAAAATCATGAGAAGTGATACTTTATAATACATTGGTAAGACCACACCTGGAATCCTGCACCTAATTTCAGTCACCACAATCAGCGGTGGGATTCAACCGGTGTTACTACCAGTTTGGTAACTATGTTTTGCGCTGCGCGTGCATGTAATAAATCTGAAGCTGTACCGCCTAGACAGCTGAAAAGCACTGCGCGCAGGTGTGCAATGTTTGAAAAGCCACCTTTTTACTGCTTTTTCAACCTCAGCTGTGCCATGCAAAGCAGCTGAGGTTGAAAGAGCAGGAAATAAAAGACAGGTAAGAGCCCAAGCCAGGAGGGTGGGCCAAACAGCAGCAGACACAGAACTGGTTTGGTGTCTGCTGCTCTTCAGACCTACTGGTTCTATAGAGCTGGGCAGAACCGGTAGCATCCCACAATATAAAAAAAAATGTTGAGACTTTAGAAAAACTGCAGAGAAAAGCAATACAAATGATTGAGGCTGAAGGCTAAAATATATGAAAAACCATTGCAGGAATTGAGTAGGTCTTGTCTACTGAAAAAAAGAACTGGGGTAACATTATAGCAGTGTTTCAATATTTGAGAGCCTGCCACAAAGAAGAGGGGGGTCAACCATTTTTCAAACCACCAGAAGGCAAGACAAGAAGCAATAGATGGAACAAACAGAGAAGCAACCTAGAACTAAGGAGAATTTTCCTGACAGTGAGAACAATCAGTGGAATAGCTTACCTTTAGAAGTTGTGGGTGCTCCAACATTAGAGGCTTTTAAGAAGAGACTGGACAGCCATTTGTGTAAAATAGTATCAAAAGTTTGGATTAGAAGACCTCCAAAGTCCCTTCCAACTCTGTTATTCTGTATATTCTACCTATGAAGAAGATTGCACAGCAAAAGAGTGGCCAGATCTACCAACTGGACAGGAAGTTTATATGTGGGATTTTTGTAGAAATAATACAAGTCCAAATTCCAGTTATCCAGGATTTATGGCCAAGAAAGAAAGTGTTACTGCCATTGGTCAAGGAAAAGACTTCTTGATATGTCATCAAGGGTGAAAGAAATTGGTAAGCTGGAAACCCACAATTCCTAGGCTGAAAGCAACTATTATGTCTATATACATCAGCTGCAGCTGTCTGCAATGGCTTCAAAAGATAGATAAAATATCATGGCTGATTCAAAAAGAAAAGGTCTTGGATTTAAACCTTGGAATATAGACACACTTATAAGCTTTCATTGCTATAAACTGCGGTAGGCAGATCTATTAAATATGACTTCATGGTAGGAGGCAGTCAAATAATTCAGCCTGTCAAGTTTGGGCCTGTGAACCTTCTGCAGAAGAAGCCAACTCCTTCATAAAGAGTTCAATCTGGAAAGCCTTAATTTACAGCCAGGATATGAAGTCTGTTTCTGAAATTCAAAGTGCTGATTGTGACCTTNATTGTGACCTTTGAGCTCAAGAGAGCCTGTCTTAATTCGGTGTGATATAAGATGGGGCTAAGAGAAAATCTGAGTGGTTTCCAAAATTGATGTCAGCTCTTTGAAGGAGACCAGGTCGGGAAACAATTGCCACAAGGATTCAAAATAACGTGCTGCTATTGCAGGTTATAAAAACAGAATTTTGAAAATATTTAGCAAAGCTGGGTTACCACATGGCTATACCAGTGGTGGGATTCAACAATTTTTACTACAGGTTCTATGGGCATGGCTTGGTAGGCGTGGCTTGGTGGGCATGGCAGGGGAAGGATATTGTAAAATCTCCATTCCCTCCCCACTCCAGGGGAAGAATACTGCAAAATCTCCATTCCCTCCCCACCCCACTAACCTGCTTTACAGCTCCGTTCTCCTGTGCAGGGCAACAAAAGAAGACCCAGCCAGTCAGCTGGGACTCAGGAGGCAGAGAATAGATGGAGGCGGAGCCAGTCAGAGGAGGTATTTGCTGGTTCTCCGAACTACTCAAAATTTCTGCTTCCAGTTATCCAGAACTGATCAGAACCTGCTGAATACCACCTCTGGTATAGCTGTGTGGTAACCAAACTTTGCTAAAGATTCTCTTTGGGGCTATACCCACAAGTATTCTGGTTAAGCAACCCTTGGTAACTTTTCTTGTAATTTCACTTGTCCAGCCTGCTCATAGAAAAATTGTAGGATGTTAACAGATATAGAAATGAATATATTGAGGTGTCAGTTTCGATAGAACAGGCATGACACTTAAACATGGGAACCTGAATTCAATAGCAGAGATAATCCTATAAAATGACATGGATTTCTGCAGGGCAGAACAAGAGAGAACTAATTATGACAAACTGTGTAATTTCCATCAGTGGTATAACACAAATTCCATCATGCACATTCTTTATTCCCAGTTTACAAAATGTTGACAAGTACCAGAGCTTTAACTGAAGGACAATAATTACATACCTCTATAATGACTCTAAGCTGAGATATAAGCTGACTTATTTCTTCCTTTTTTCTTCATCTAAGTTCTTTTACGGTTAAACAGATACAAAGATCTGTCAGAATATTTTCTCACAGAATGCATATCCAATGAGACCATCTTGATCTTGACCCTACCCTACAGTGTCATCATATTTCAATCCTGCTGTAGCTACTGAGTCATTCCAAGTAACAAATGTTTTATTTAGTGCTTTCTGGCACCATTCTGAGCCAACCTGGTTTGGAATAGTGCCAGAAAGCACAAAATAACTCTGCAAATAAATCCAAAATCCACTTTTATTACTGGGCATTAAAAAATAGAAAAATTTGGGGAAGTTGCTGAATATATGTGAGCGTTCTTTGGGTTTCAGAAAAGCATATTTAATTGAAACTATTTTCCATATTTTTTTCAAGCTGTCAAATGTTAACACTTTAAGGGCAAAAGTCTTCTTCATCTTAGCCTTCATAACGGATTGTTCGAAATCTATATCCAGTGGTGGGATTCAGCTGGTTTGCACTAGTTCAGGCAAAGTGGTTGTTAAATTACCCCCCACTATCAAAATAGGTCCTGGGTGCTGCACTGAACTGCAGTGGAGAAACGGGCAATGGAGTGGCCAGCATGAGGGAAGGAGAAGGTCGCCTTCCTTCTTTCTACTTCCTGCTCCTCCTCTTCCCCTTGTGCCAGCTGCTCTATTTCCTATTTCTTTATTGCAGTGCAGTGCCCAGGATCTACTTTGATAGCGGAGATACCCATAACTTGTATTGATGCATATATAAAAAGGGTGTGACTTGTCTTGTTACACCATGCTCACCATCTTGCACAGTTCCATGGGGTTTAGAGGTACAATGGACATTATTCAGAATTGACCATGGAATGAAGACCACTGAAAGCTAGACTGAAGTCTGTTCCAGTGCTTTGTTGGGAAGATAAAGGAAGCAAATGTTTGAAAGTCTGTAGAGATTCTTAGTCATCCAGGTCATGGTTGTCCCAAAGGTACTTTTTCAGGAGGCAACTGAACTTTCTTGTTTTTTCTTTTGAAGACATTTTGCTTCTCATCCAAGAAGCTTCTTCAGCTCTGACAGGATAGTAGGGAATGGAAGGATTTATACTCTTTGCAGACAGCTGGTAATCTGCATCTTTTTAGAGGGTCATTGAAACATTTGGAGGCTTATCTGTGTTCTCAGGGTCACCTGAGTAGTGCTTCTGGTTCCTGTAGTCTGCAATTTTTCTTGAAAATTTTGAAAGAAAAAACAAGAAAGTCCAGTTGCCTCCTAAAAAAACACATTTGGGACAAATGTTTGAAAATTCAGCATTTCTGAAAACATAAATCCTATCTGCTAAAAATAGATGCATAAATTCCCTTTCCAATGAAAACAAGATAAATCTATGTAGTCTTTATGTTGACAAAATGGATAACACTTGATTTGTGACTGACAGTAAAAAATAGTAGGTGAACAAAACTTTTTAAATTTAATCCACCCTAGGTTGAACAGTGATTGGTTGGCAGAATTACATTCCACTGGATGTTGCTGACTGCTTCCCTAAATATGGATAATTGCAAGAGATGATAGCTTACAAATTCATCCCTTTCATGGACGTTATAAATTTGCTTATAGTAACGTATGCTTCAATTTTGATGGGCAATTTTTTCTAGGCTGATAGACATATTTATATTATACAAATGTTTTATACACACAGAGCCAATTTGGCCTAGTGGTTAAGGCCTAGAAAGCAAGGGACTGTGAATTTTAGTCTTGCCTTAGGTATGAAAGCCTGCTGGGTGACTTTGGGCCAGTTACCTTCTCTCAGCCCAACCCACCTCACTGTTGTTGTGGGGAAAATAGAAAGAAGGATATGTTCTTCCTATGTATGTTCGCCACCTTGAGTTATATATAAAGTAATAGAGGTGGGATTAAAAGTTAAATAAATAAATGCATTTGGACTTTTGAGAGCATGTCTTTCTCTATCTCTCTTTTTTTTAACTAACATGCCACCCATCAAAACCAATTTTTCCTAGGGTAGCTTACAAAATTGTAGCATAAATTTAAAAATATAAAGAAAGAGTATTCTCACAAAATAGTAGCCATATGACATCGTGTGTTCCTGAATAGATATCATGGTAGCTTTAGCCAATTCATTGAACACCAGTTTCTCAGAAGGTAAACTGGTGAAGTTTCTCCACAGTACTTTCTGTAGCTTCCTGTAGAAAATTAGCACCCATTCCTCTCCTAGAAGAATGAAATATTTTAGGAAATCTTAAAAGGCAGAATGTTATATTTCCCTAAAGGAGAAATGGAGAAACATGCTCTTGGAAAGCAGCCCCCATCTTTCTTAATATCCTACAGCAGATGTCAGCACTTAAGAAATAAAGATATAGCTCTATTCATAAGCAAAATCCCTGCAACAAAGTCTGAACAAAGGTAGGATTAGCCCTCAGCCACAATAAGAATTGCTCAATAAGCCCCTTCATTGCATCAGTAGACCAAATTTCAACCAAACTTAGCTCAGACAAACTCCTATGATTTGTACATGGCACCATGGGAGTCTGCAAACAATTAATAGGATACATGTTCTTGCACAGGAACAGGAAGCTCAAGTTCAAAGCCCAAGATAAAGTATAAATAATCCCCACTCTCAACTCCATGTGGTCAGCTGCCTCAGAACTCATGTGGTTCTGTCCATCATAAAACCATCTTTCTAATCACCCTCCATGTTTCCAGTGTCTTTCTCCCAGCTTGGAACTCTACCAGATGGATATTTTGTCCAAAACTCCCAAAAATGTTCTAGAAAGCTCAGTTTTATCTTTAGGAGTATATGTGGGGAGGTGGGAGAGAGACAGGTGAGGATCTTCACAAATATCATTGGCCTGCACTCATCTGTTATTTCATTTTAAAATATTGTCCAAATATATAAATACTGTAAATAAGTGCAGGAAAGGAGATATTGGAAGTGATATTTTGGGTTCCAACGTGCCAGTGCTCTTTTTTTAAAAAAAAGGTCATAAAAAATCGAATTCAAAGAGCAGATGGCAAAGTCAAAATTGGCAAGCGCATTGGTAGCTATGGGACCCACATTGTCTGTTCCTACTTTAATTGCATTGTATTTGGATGAGTGCAATGAATTCTCTCTGAGGTTGCTTTTAATAAAAAACTTAGAAACTTCAGTTGATAATTAAGATTTTAACAGGTTCTCTTTACTGGGGACATGTAACCCATTAGGTAAAATACCAATTCTGGCTTCTCATTTGTTTCTGAGCCCAGTAGAATGGACTTGTAGTGAACTGTATAGCTTAGCTTGAGGAGCTGTTAAAGTTTTTTTCTCTCTCTTTTATGAATGTATTCACTTGCTTTGTTGTTTGTCAAGGCTTTCTTGTTTGCTTAAAGCTATCTGGATTATATTAACAGCACAGGGAGGTCTGCTGCATATTACTAGCTGGATTCTGGAATATTGTCCTGGAATTCTGGAATATTGTCCTGGGATTTTCTTATCTGGTCATTTCAAAGCTATGGTCAGTCAGCATAATAAAAGTTGCATGAAACTTAAGTTGCACGAACTAAAATTGCTTGGGTCAACCAACATATGCCATTATGCCATGCTTCAGTAACCATAACAGTTGAATTCATGCATTCTACTAAGCGGTAATGTTGTTTGCTCAGTTTTGGTTTAATGTTTTATGTGACTCCACTCATAACTTTAAGATTTAGATTGAACGGGAGCCATGGTGGCGCAGTGGTTAAAATTGAAGTATTGCAGGCTAACTCTGCCCCCAGCCAGGAGTTCAATTCTGACTGGCTTAAGGTTGACTCAGCTTTCCATCCTTCCAAAGTCGGTGAAATGAGGACCCAGATTGTTGGAGGTAGAATGCTGCCTCAGTAAATCACTTACAGAGGGCTGTAGAGCACTATGAAGCAGTGTATAAGTCTAAATGCTATTGCTAGACAGTGAGAACTATCAACTAGGGGAATGGTTTGCCTCCAGAAGTTGTGGATGCTCCATCACCGGAGGCTTTAAAAAGAGACTGGACAGCCACTTGTCTGAAATGGTATAGGTCTCCATCATCATCATCTGGAAGAGAGCTTGGAGGTTGGACCAGAAAACCTCCAAGATCCCTTCCAGATTATGATGATGATGATAATGATGATGATGATAGATGAGTAGTTGGGAGTCAGGCATCAACATCATCATCAACTCAATAACCCTAATGTTTTATTGTCTTGGTTCAATAAGGAAATTGTTATAATTACAAAGGGAGAATCGAATCCTCCACTTGATATATGTTATGGAAATGAATTATTGCAATATTTAGTCTGGAGCCCTTTGATGGATGCTGCATGAGGGGAGAGATTCAGGAAGGGATAATCCATGAAATGGATTTTCCAACCAGTGTCTGGGAAATTCCTAAGCATGTCCTTGTAGGTAATTGCAAAGGCTGAAAACATGAGAATGTTTTCGGCTGTTTTTGCAGTGATTTCACCAAATGCACTTCTGGTTTCTGCAGTCTTATTTTGACAATCCTGGATTGATAGGCATTGAATTTGTGAGATGGACAAGGAGAAGAAAAAGGAAGTGATGTTAAGAATCAGGATCGAAAGAACTGCAACTTCCTGGCCTTGATTAGTCTTTCTTATATTGGCTGAAGTCTAGAGGCAAAGTGATGTCTAATTAACCAAGCAAGTTTGCTTTATCTACATTCTGAGATCTCCAATGTTTGGACATTGAGATGTTCATTCCTGGTGTTAACAGAAATGCAGCAGAAACTACATAAAAGATGTATGTATGTATGTATGTATGTATGTATGTATGTATGTATGTATGTATGTATGTATGTATGAAATTTCTACACTGCCCATCTCACCCAGAATGACTCTGGGTAGTTTACAACAATATAAAGGCCCGGTCCCACTGGCCGATGGATGCAAAACGTATGCATAAAGGACACAGTGGACGAGCAAAATTTCGGGGG